>UWZB01000135.1:136119-179064 GCA_900536885.1 Peniophora sp. CBMAI 1063
TCGGATATCGTTATCGAATACGAAGACTTCCAGTTGCTTGAGGTATATTCTCGCGATCCCCGCATCATCGTATTCCTGGAATAGGTCCTCCCACAATAGCTCGAAATCGTCGAGGGCGATACACGCGCGGGCGAATGTCGCGACCAGGCCTTCAAACAGGTCGGTGCGGTCCACACCGCGCCCGTCGGGCGTATAGTGTGTGGCGTCGGTCATACGGTCCGGCGAGAAGGCGTAGCGCATGGACGCCACCATCAACTCGCGCATCTTCCCGCCTACGACCGTGCGAAGTTCGGCGGGGTCATCGGGCAGACCGTTCTTGTTGCCGGGCGCTTGACCGACGTAGTACGTTCGTGTCATTTCGATTGCGCTAAGGAAATCGCCTTCTTGTACATATGACAGTATGCGATCCGCCCATGTCAGAAGAGTCCCGACTTGCACGTCGTACCGGCCCTGCACCATCATCCTTAGTCAACTCGTTTGAACATGATCATGTATGTAAACGCTTACCAGTAGGAAGATCTTGCCCTTGTAAGCCCTCACACTATGTGCGATGTCGCCCAGCGAGTCAGAGTACGACACAGCGCCATTGACCGTGAGCCCCAGCGTGGGACTGACAAGCCCCGAAGAGCTGAACCGCACATGCTCAACCATCTTCTGGCTACCCACATCGTAGACCTCGATGCTTCCGGATGTGACGGCGACGATTTGCTGTAGCACGATCCTTGTTCAGCGTTTCAATAACACTCGTGAAGAGCGAAGGTGAACGAACCCACTTTGTGGTTCAGCCACTGGACGGCCAGTACGTCGTCTTGCGCGCTCCAGCGTGCGGCCTCTTCAAAAGTCAAACGTCCAACTTCGACTTTCGCGGTCTTGCCTGTGCGTTGATTCGTGACTTCCTCGATGACCTTCGTCTCGGATACACGTATAAGGTTCATTGTGGCGCCCCACGAGTATACGAGCATCGGATTGGTCGTATCCGGAGGGGAATCCTTCTTTGACTTCTTAGCCGGCGATGCGGCGTCGGGCTTTCCGGCAAGGATGGCAGGAAACCATGCGAGTGTGCCGCGGAACTTGGACTTGCCCAGACGCTCCTCATCCTCCTCACGATGTCGTCGATACCACGTCTTCGGCGATGGTCGTAACCCAACAATGACAAGTTTCGCGCCCGTGAGCATTGCAACGATGTTGTACGTGTCGGTTGGATGTGCGGTTGTGCCAAGCGGAAGAGGAGCCATCCCCAATAACGCGTTCGTCTTGCGAGTCCGTCGTCGTCTGAACATGGAAGGTACGCCATGCGAAGGCGTGGGAGGTGCAAGGCCTTCTTCTTCGGGGTACTTCCCAAGTATACGGATGACGTCCGTGGCATCGACAAACAAGACTTTGCCGAGACTATGATAGAACGACAGGCCGTTGTTATCCGCGGTCACGACGGCCGTATGGCGCCCCGCGACGAAGCCAATAGAGATGATGCGTGAACCCTCCAAGTGTCCCTCCTTTCGGCCAGAAGCGACAGCCGCAAAAGTCGTGGGAGGTACAAAGCGCGCAGGTTTGTCTGGTTTCGCAAGGTCGAAGAGCTGGATATGACCCCGGGCGTGACCCATGGCGACATATGTGTGATCATGCGAAAGGGCGAGCGCGGTCACGGGTCCAACCGTCGACTCTGTGAATAACGTCAACATGCAATTCAGGCAATCCTCTATCCAGGGCGATAAACTGACCCATCGACTCGTCGCCACAAACGCACTTCAGCTGCTGCTTGAAGTCGTACACGAACACGCGACCCTTGTCTGTGCCAATACAGATCAAGCCGTTCGCGGCCATGACGAGCGGTACACCGGCGCCTTCAGCGCCAAGAATAGCAGCCGCCTTTGCCGTAGGTTTGCTATGGATCTGCGAAGAGATGACGTGAAGCGAGGTCCACCGGAAGACCTCTCGTTCGCCAGCCGCCGTTGTGGCTATATCCCGCTTCTCTGTCGTACTAGAGTCTCCCAATTCGGCAGGCAAGTTGGCCGAAGATGACGAAGGCGAGAGCGCTGAGAAATGCGAGGGCAAAGGGGAATTGACGTTCAGAGTGCCGACAGAGGCTGATGAGGCTACTCGTGAGCCAGGTGGCCGAGTTGACCTAAGTCGAGATATTGTCGGGTGCAAGAATGGTCTTGGCATGTTCGCAGATAGAGCACTGGGAAGAGGCGATAACCCGCGAGCGGGCGAGAAGGTCGAGGACGGCGCGGCAGATGAAGTGTGGTCGGACAGCACGTCTCGGTGCTGTGTGTGCGTGAGTACAACGTGTGATAGATAAGATATGAATATACACACAGGTGCTTCTTCAATTATGACCGAAGGCAATTCCTCCTCCACGTCTTGCAATAATGAATGTTCGACCTCCCGCTCGGACGAACCCGACGCATCGTCGTCGTCCAGCACATCTCGCAGCTGGTCACGGTAGGATATTGGATGGGGTTCCGCGTCGACACCATTATATACAAATGGCTCGTCGTCCTCTTCGTCATCACTCAGATGCGTCCCGCCGTTCGTACGCGCCGGCCGAATGTGCTCGTCCTCATCATCGTCGAACAGTTCCTCCATTCGCGCAGAATAATCCCCGGGATGTTCCCCAGCGGCGACTTCATCATCGTCACCCAAGTCCGAGAAGTCGAGTGACCGCCGCCGCGAAGGTTCGCCGTCGCGGTCGGCCTGCATGGAGGCTGCAAGAGGCGAGAAAGGACGCGTGAGAGTTCCGCCTCCGCGCGCTTTCGACTCGCGAGACGCGCCGGTGGGCGCGCAGCCGCGACTTCGTTCCGGCCAACATGTGCCTCGCTTCGTGTGACAAATATCATTGAGGCAACGATCTGCGCTGCAGATATTCAGGCCTGGCCCACGAGGTTCCGTTCGCCTACATTCATTGGAGGACGGCCGTCCTCGGCTTGAACGTCCCGGGCCTGAGCATGTTATAGTATGTAGTCAAGTCGCGCTCCAGCGCAATGCACCGTCAGCACCGGCCAACGGCGCACGATGCAAGCTCGACCAAGTGGACCATGTCTGCAGATGAAAGTCTGCATGTTGCTATATGTACATAGCCTTTTTATGCCGGTCGTTGGAAACAACATCGCCGAGCGGCGAGCACCCTGGGAGGGGCGCATCTGGTACCTCGCGTCGGTAGGAAATTCCGAAGACGGTACCGCAGTCGATACTTGCTAGCGCTGATACCGGAGCTCATTCAAATATTCATGCCGCTCTCGCTGTGGAGATTCAGGAGCGTTCGCAACATTCTCACTCGCGTCACTGTGCCATTATAACTTGGTATTCAAGGCATTCAGTCTGGGTTATGACTGATCTGATGCCTATAGGTACCCGCATACGGTTGGATACATGGTCAGCCTAGGTTCGTGAACGGGATCTTTCTCGTGATTTGTCAATGGCGCTGACGAGAAACTCGGTTAGGCTAACCGTATCTGTTTTACCATTGGCGCTCGCCGCATTCTCAAAAGGCCTACGTCGACGGTCGGCATAGAGCCCACACATACCTCCCACTCCTGAGACTTGACTTTTCGTCCGCACTACGACTGCCACCCTCGCCCCGCCTATTTTCTGTCCCAAATACCATAGAGTAATCCCCTTCGCCTAATATGACGCAAGGTGCCACAGCGAAATGGGATGCGCGGTTCGTGGTCCAGCTGGTCCATCTTGCGCGGTACACTAACCTACCGCACACAGCTACTTGGGCACGGTACCACACGATACCTCTTACTATGCCAAGGGCTTTGTTGGCGGCGCTCTGGCGTGTGGCCTTACGCACGCCGCCATCACCCCGCTCGATGTAGCAAAGTGCAACATGCAGGTGCGCCGCATCCGCACCCTCTTCTCCCCACTGCTGACCAGCATGCAAGGTCAACCCAGCTAAGTACAAGGGCACCTTCTCCGCCTTGCGCATGATCGCCGCGGAAGAGGGCTCCGGCCTGATCTGGAAAGGCCTCGGCCCTACCCTCGTCGGCTACTCCTTCCAAGGGATGTTCAAGTACGGCCTGTACGAGATCTTCAAGGATCAGTACATGAATCTTGCTGGCCAGGAGGCTACCGAGAAATACAAGGGTCTTATTTGGTGTGCGGGTTCGGCGTCGGCCGAGGTTATCGCAGACATCGCACTCTGTCCGTTCGAGATGGCCAAGGTCAAGATTCAGACGAGTCCGTCGGGGACATTCCCCGTCGGATTTGGGCCCGCTATGGCGCAAATGAAGGCGCTCAAGGCGGAGACGCGCTTCCCCTTTGGGTCGCTTGTGCCACTGTGGTCGCGCCAGGTCAGTCATTGCAGACTATGATGAAGCTAAGCGACTGATTCTTTCACAGATCCCGTACACGATGGCCAAGTTCTAGTGCGTATCAGTTATTCATTTCCTTGGAAATGACGCTGATCCTTTCATCACAGCTTCTTCGAGAAGATCGTCCAGATGTTCTACACGCACGTCTTCACCGCCCCGAAAGACACCTACAACCAGCCCACCCAGCTCGGCATCACCTTCGCCTCGGGATACATTGCCGGCGTCGTCTGCGCTCTCGTCTCGCACCCTGCTGACTCACTTGTCTCTCAAATGGGAAAGACAGACAACAAGGGCAAGGGCGTAAGCCAAATTGTGTCGGAAGTTGGCTTCGGAAACCTTGCCACGAAGGGGTTGGGGACGCGTGTGGTCATGATTGGCACGCTAACTGGTGAGTATTCAGAACAGGCATTGCTGGGGCCAGAACAGTGACTCATGGCGTTGAACAGGCTTCCAGTGGTGGATCTTCGACTCGTTCAAGATGGCCATGGGCATGGGGACGACCGGCGGCAAATGATTGATGACCACGTTTGGCAGTCTTCCGGTATTATAAATGAATCGAATACAATACCCTCTGGAATTATTATATCGAGCGGTCCACATGACTAGGGGTTCAACGAGTACCGATTGGGCACTGTGGTATAGTTCAGTCCTGGGCACTTAGTTCGGGAGATCTGTGCTGTGGTCCGTGTATTCAAGATTTGGAAGCCAGTCCGTGCAACACAATTACAATGTCAGAAATAAACCGGCCATTACATATTCATGCCCACAAGCCGTATCCTTCGTACCCGTCATAATCCGAGAACTCTTCGCCGTCATCCCAACGTTCCTCTCGGTCTTCCTCCCATAGGTCACCACTCTCCCCATCCCAGTCCACCTTCAGTCCAGGTATCTTCTTGAAGCTGCTGATCATTGACGTTAACACATCGCAGCTTCTGATGCTGAGGTCTTTGATAGGCGCAATGTGCTTCTGGCCGCTTCGCTTCTTGAGGAATGCTTTCAAAAGATCCTTGAACACCTTCTTGGACGGATCTGTGGCAGAGCGCCAGTCATCGAAGTTGACGGAGTCCACTTCCAATTCTGCGAGTCGCGGAAGAAGGGCGGGTTTGTCGCGACGTTCAATAGACGCAGCGACGGCTTGTATCCAAGTCCTTGCGCAGGTCCCGGAGATCTCGAGCGTCTTCAACTGCCGGGTAGAGGGCAAAACCGCTACCCACGCATCTTCGGTCCACAATGTAGACGAACACACCGACAAGGAGCGGCAACGGTCCAGAGAGAGCAAGGGGAAGATGGTGGCGATATTGTGCATAGACGGACTAAGACCTGCAGCGATCTTGAAGGAATTTGTTGCGCCCGGCGGTCTGCTGTGGTATGCCCAGCGTTGCACAGCGCGTGTCTTGTCTTTGCTCTCTATGGTGAAAATTCCTCTGTAATCCTCGTGAAGGGTGACGGTATGGGTTTGATAGTCGTGCTGTTGAAGGTAACGCAACCGGTCTTGGATGACTGAGAAAACGTCTCTGAGCGCAGTCTGTGAACCATCGAGGCCTAACGACTGCATTGCTTCAAAGCTGATGGCGAAGGACGAAGTAACTGGTATGGTCAGTGCATTACTCAACGCAGCACATGAACGCCAGTCCATGCTAAGCTCCACGGCTTTCAACATGTCCAATGCGATGCGATAGGGGGGCTCGATCGTTCCGGTCAACGCGATGCGTTCAAGTGCCAGCCGCTCGAGGTGTGTTGTGGAGGACAGGGCCTCATATAACTCGGGGAAATGTAGCTCGGCGTGTGCAATTGACAGGGAGCACAAATTGGTCCACGTGACGCCACCCAAAGAAGGTGAAAGACCTTTGAGCGTAAGAGTTTCCAAAAGCGGCGCAGAAAAGGGCATCTTGGATGTAGCCGGAAGGAGGAATGGGGGGTCGCAGGAGCTCTCGAGATGCAGAGACGTGAGGAGGGGTGCGGATTGCCCGAGATTCCGTATCCATTTCATCTCCGATGGAATAGACGGAAGGTACAGGCGCAATTTATGCACATGGTGCAGGTGATCCATAAGGAGGCCTGACATAGACGACGACGGTGTCTTTGGGGAGATTGAATCCATCTGCCAATTGATCGGGATAATATCGCTGTGCCGCTGGGCGCGCTCGAGAAAGGTCTTTGCCCATTTGCTGCCCAAGTCGTGATAGGGGATGTCGGTCCAAAGTGGAGGATCCTCGAGCGCAGCATTACGCCAAGGACGACAGACATGCGACACCTCAATCCATCCGAGACGTCGCTCATTCTTACTCCACCCGTTGCCGCGCTTGCTCGCTGCCGGCGGGTTCTGCGAGGCATGAATGGCGAAGATGGCGGTGAGAACTTGAGGTGGAAGCCTGTAGACAGCTTTCAACTGGTTGCCACGCATTCGCATGCGTGCTATGGCACCGAGAGCGGCCTGTATCTCTCGCTCGATTTTCTCCTTCTTTAATGTCACAAGCTCTCCGTCGCCGATAGCCGACGGACCCGCCCTAACGATATCAAGCTGCTCGTCCGCGAAGGTCAACCATCGAGCCTCAGGTCCAGGGATGGGTTTTGCCTGTAACGACAGAGGGGGTCTATGTAAGCGGCGCAATGTGTCATCAACACTACAACTGACATTGTGGTTCCGAACAGGGCCTTTTCCGCTGCCTCCATCGTTCTGTATCCCTTCTTTCGAGTGCTGGGCCTGCATGAATTTGAATATTGCTTTCGGGACCAGTGATGCATATAGACAGGCTTACAGGGGGTAAAGACGCTCTGAGCGCTCTCAGGGGCCCAGATACTGTATCTCCTTCAAGCTGGGCTTTGAAAGTGGAAGAGCGCAAGCGCTTTGTTGAGTTGGACGTAGACGTGGGCGTGGACGAAGACGTGAGTGTCATTTCGTCTGCTCGCTTGCGCTTGGAGGTGCTGAGTAATGAGGAAGACGACGCGACGATATTTGCCTGGCGGGAGGCCGAGCCTGTAGTAGATCTACGAGGCGTGTCTTCGATGATCCAGTGAGTATGAAGACACACACTATCTTGTTTACTTACGCGAAGTATATTCGACCCGTCGCTGCTGTGGGGGGCACGCAGGGTCCTCCAATGCCAGACGATCAGACAACCAGACGGTCTCCTTGGGTTTCCAAGCCTTCACGTCCACGCGGTTACGTCCGTCGACCGGAGCCTGTGTCCAGAATCTTTCGACATTGTCTCCGTCAGCGTCTGACGGGTTGATGTTTTCGGCCGGCTCCCAGCTATACTGCTACTGAGCATATCATCACTCATAAAAAGGCAGGCACGTACGTGTTCTCGCTCGAGTCATAACCTTCCCACTGGTTGGTCTGTCAGTAGAGGGACATTGGGGACAGCATGACAGAGGAAATGCATACTTTGACGCGATATTTCTGAAATTAGAGCAGGAATGTTAATGACGAGCCGAGTGATTGTCCGTGAATGTAACGTACCCATTTGAGCTTGTGCCCTACAACGAATACCTGTGCAGCTACCACAGCCTCTGCGAGAGACCGGTAAGGACCTCCTAAAGTAGAGCCAAACGTGATGCAGTTGCGTACCGACGGTGTAATCCGGTTGGTCGGACATGGTGGTCGGTAAACAAAGTGGCAACACCTGTCACAGTGCTTGTCACGTCGGCCTCTGCGCGCGAACGTCAAACTTCCACAGGCCCATGGTTACGCGGCACTCACGGGCAAGGACTTCTGCTACAGAGCGCAGGTGTTGTAGCTTATGCGGCTTGTAACGTGAAGTATGAAACCGTGCACGAGTGCAGCAGGCAACAGCAGCACCGTCATCCGCGTTCTTTGACGTGTCTCAATAGAGCATCTAGGGAGTCTTTCTCACAGCATTCACTTGCATTGGGTAGACACGGCACCTTACACGGGTATGGTGTCGCTCAAGCTTAAGCCCTCGGCAAAATATCTCTTTCTCCTATTGTAATACATAGCATCTCGACGCGCCTTCTCCAGTCATTCCTCGTCCTCGTCCAAATGCCCCCGACAGGAACCGGGACTTCCATCCCAGTCAACGATCAAATGCTCAACTGCTTCCAGAGGAGCCAGCCATTCGGAGTACAAATTGCACTCCCGTATGACGAGCTTACGGATGGGCGTGAGCCCATACCGATTGCGCAAGTTGATCCACAGGAGGAGTGCGACGCAGAAGGATGGGGTATCGTTCGCGGTCAATGTCTGGTATTGGCCCGCGAACGAGATCCGGTATAGGTAAAGATCCTGAAGATGAGGAAATAGCGTCTCATATGTCCCACGCTCCAGGCCGGTGACGGCAGCTTTGGCGAGAGTGAAAGCGCCGGGTCCGGATATGCGAAGTATCTTGATAGACTCGGTCTGTGGTATGAGGGTGGTCCATGCGTTCGTAGTGCACGGATGAGAGATCACGAGTGAGAGCACGTGATGGTTTGTGTCAAGATCCAAGACTTCGCAACCGCCGAGAGGAATGGCCTGGGTGAACGAGGTCATATCGGTGTCGTCCGGCAAAGCGAAAATTGGTATGAAAGCGTGCAGTATGGTGGACTGCGATTCGCTCTCATTGATCTCGGAGTCGAACGGATCGTCACGGTTGAAGCTGTCGAAAGCCGAGAGCGACACATCGCTTGCGACCTTCAACATGCATTTGACAAGCGATCGACCTGCGGTCAAGGCAGCCTCCGAGTGCGCGCGGATGAGATGTAGGACGGTGTCTACATCCACGATGACATCTTCATGTTCCATGGGATAGTGATGCATGTCAAAAGTCGCGGAAGCCGAAGGCGCCAAGATCAAACCCCTCCATACCGTCATGACGCCCGGTCCGTCGCCCATCACTGTGAGTCGACGTAGTGCGGTAAGGGGTACCCGTGGCGAGGGATCGAGTGCCGAAGATGAGGACAGAACGTTATGTAGGAAGACATCCTCCAGAAAAGGCGCAGTATTCAACGCCTGTAATATCTCCTTGGAATTGATGTCTGAGCTCTGGATGTTCAGTGTGCGCAGACTGGGCCATGCGACCCTTGAGAAATCACAAGTCAGTCTCTGAAGCCTAATGGAGGCGAGACTAGGAGCATTCAGAAGACGCATTGCATTGGATGAAGGGACAAGAGTATAGCAATCGCCGAATGATAGGTCGACCTCGATCAAACGAAGGGCGGCATCCCCGATATTATCCAGTGTCCTGAGGGATGACCATTCTCCGGAAGCGATCTGTAGTTGACCGGTACGATGAAGATGAGGCCGTAGAAGGTCCTGGACCCATGTTGGAACCGCCCGGCTCTTGAAATCCCTTATGTCGAGGGTCACACTGAGGGTGGTCGTCCCCGATCGCGTGAGAAATTCCCGTGCCCAATCTTGCCCCAAGTCAAGGGGGATGACACAACACGACCACAGAGCGGGATAACCTAGCGCGGCGTGACGCCATGCGCGGCACACATGTGTGACGTCGAGCCAGCCAGAGCCCTGCTCCCGCAAGACAAGACCCTGGGCTTTTCGCGCGATGGAGAGTGAAGGTATTCTCTCGAGCGCATATATGAGGAAAATGAGGGACAGGACCTCCGCAGGAAGTCGTCCCACAGGTCGAGTAGCATTCAGGCGACTGCGGGAGGTCCAATCGGAGATTTCGACGTCGGCTGCTTGCGACTGTACAACGGTACTGTAGTTCAATCAGTTCGACAGACCAGATATCCATTGCGGGCAACGAACGGAGCTTCCTCGATCGTCTCGTCATCCATGTCGGATCCAATCGGTTGATACGCTTCACGTGCCACGAAATACACGATAGAGCGTCGAGAATAGAGTATTGTAGCTGCTACACGAGCTCGTAACTGTTTCTGGCAAGTGATGATGGTACGAAACCAACTTCGAAATTGACACTGGGCTCGCATCACGCCCACGCACTTCAGCCCGGCCCGACGCCCGAAAGCTGCTCGAAGGGCATAAGTACTTACATCAAACCCGAGCAGACCCCGAGCCTTACCGAGTGCTCTTAAGATCCAGAGACATCGAATTGGGTATGATAGCCACGACGAGAACGAGGAATCGTTTGTACGTATATTCCAAACAACGTATACGAGTGGGAGACAATGGAACTGTAATCGTGCGTCTACAGACATCTGTGATTGTGATTGAGGCCATGAATTGAGAACGGAAACCAGACTAGGGAAGCATCACGAAGGGAGCGAGGAAGCGAGGGGGAAGATCTACCATCTAATGTACACACATACATCTACCTCCAGTCCGTGCATAGGGAGGGAAGAGGAACAACAGCAAAAGGAGCAAAAACCTGGTACAGTCCATCATCTAAAGCGCATCGGGCGACACATCTCCCAGAGTGCTCGCCCCGTCGTACGTCGAGTACGCACTCATCAAGCTCTTAGCATCGTCGTACTCGCTTCTCGAGTCAACGGCCTCATCGAAGTAATGCTGCGCCAGACTCCTCGGCGTCCTCGGCGTCTTCGGCAACCGACAGCTCGCGCCGCTCTGCGCGATATGGTACGCGACGAGACCGGTCCAGCCCGTCTGATGCGACGCGCCGAGCCCACGGCCGTCATCGCCGTGGAAGTACTCGTAGAACCAGACGTAGTCGCGGAAGTGCGGGTCCGTGTCGAGCTTGACGTTGCCACCGTTGAGCGCGCGGCGCCCGTCCATGTCGCGTCCGAAGATGTGGATGATGCGGTGCTGGATCTCTTCGGCGACCTCAAGCAGGTTCATGTAGTCGCCGGAGCCCGTCGGGCACTCGACCTGCAGCTCTTCGCCGTAGTATTGGTAGAAGCGCTGGAGCGACTCGATGAGCAAGAAGTTGACGGCCAGCCCTACAGTGTGTGTCAGTAATCCTACAGCGAGCGATGGAGGAAAGCGAACGTACAGATAGGACCACGCCAGTTCGAGTTGCCGCCGAACATGCCAGAATGCGACTCGCCAGGCCAGTAGGCAACCTCGTGGTACTGCCCGTTGACCTCCATGCCCCACGGCTTATCCTTATGTAGCTTGCTCAACGAGCGAATACCGTGCTCGCTCAAGAACTCGTTCTCGTCCAGCATCTTCTGCAGAATGCTCGTCAAGCGGTCCTTGTCCGCGAGCGCGAGCAGGTACCGCTCGCCACGACCACGGCGGCGCATGTTCGCCATGTTGCGCTGGCTCTCCGGTCTGTTCTCGATGAACCACTCCATGCGCTTCTTGAAGCCCGGGAACTTGTTAACGACGCCCGGCTCGAGCGTGAGAGTGGCGTAAAGCGGGATGAGGCCGACCAAGGAGCGAACAGGGACTTGCATCGCGTTGTCCTGGCCCCATTGGATGGCGTCGTAGTAGAGCCCGTCCTCTTCGCTCCAGAGGCTGACGGACTTGCCGTCCTGCGCAAAGGTCATGGCGTCGGCGATGATGATGAAGTGCTATAGGGAATGGTTATCAGCTTAACTCGAACTTGTGTAGAAGAAACCAAGAGACATACCTCGAAGAACTTGGACGCCATATCCTCGTAAACAGCGTTATGCTTCGCAAGCTCAAGCGCCATGCTCAGCATGTTGAGAGCATAAAACGCCATCCACGCTGTTCCATCCGCCTGACGAAGTGTACCACCCGTAGGCAATGGCTCCGAACGGTTGAAAGGACCGATATTGTCCAAGCCCAGGAACCCTCCCTCGAACACATTCGCGCCGCCCTCGTCCTTGCGGTTGACCCACCACGTGAAGTTGATGAGCAACTTCTGGAAGACGCGCTCGAGGAATGGCACGTCCTCGCGGCCGTACAGCTTGCGCTCGATCTTGAACACACGGAAGGTGGCCCAGGCGTGCACGGGAGGGTTCACGTCGCTGAAGTTCCACTCGTACGCGGGGATCTGTCCGTCAGGCTTCATGTACCACTCGCGCGTGAGCAAGTCCAGTTGCTTCTTTGCGAACGCCGGGTCGACGAGTGCAAGCGGGATGCAATGGAACGCCGAGTCCCAAGCAGCAAAGTACGGGTACTCCCACTTATCCGGCATACTCAAGATGTCCTCCGCGTACAGGTGCATCCACTCGCGCGCGTTCTTGTGGTACCGACGCGACTGTGGCGGAGGCGGCTGAGCGGCATCGCCCTCGACCCAGTCCTTCGTGACGAACTTGAAGAACTGCTTGGTCCACATCATACCGCCAAGTGCTTGACGCATGATCGCGCGCAGGTCGTCCGTAACAGAGTTACCGGCGAGCGCGTGGTAGAACTCGTCAGCCTCGACGCGGCGCTCCTCCATAGCATCGTCGAAGAGACCCTCATCCTCGAGCGTCGGGTCGGTCTTGGGACCACCAGGGGTAAGCTTGAGACGGACAACAGCGCAACCGCCGCGACCGGGAACATTCTCGAACGTGTAGTGTGCGCAAGACTTGGTGCCCTTGCGTTCCGGGTTTACGAAGCTTGGCTCGGGAGTAGGCGTAGGAGGACCGCTGTCCTCACCATCCTCCCCGGCGACAGCCTGGCCAACCTTGTCTGCAGCCGGCTCGCCAGTGTGCATCGCAGTAAGCTTCTGCGGGCGGTGCTGGGGCACGATATGATCGTGGAACGCGTCCTTAACGAAGGGCGACTTGTTCTCAACACCCCATAACCTGCGGTAGTTCGTGTCGTTCTCGGTGAACAAGAGCTCAGGCTCGATACTCTCATCTTCGTCTTCGTTCTCGTTCACGGGCTCGCCGTGAGGGCCGACAGGCGTGGGAGACGGGAAGCAGTACAGGTGCGTGCGGCCAAGCGATGGATGAGTAGCGGTGATTCGGTTGTTTGTCGTCGCCTGGACCACCGGACGCGTCGGCTCGGGCAGCGGCCATGACCAAGTGTTCGAGAAGAAGAGCTGTGGGATGATATGCAGCGTCGCAGGGTCCGGACCACGGTTGTAAGCGGTGATACGGGCGTAAACGTTTTCTGGCGCGTCTTCGTCTTTGGCATACTGTGGGAGAACAATACACGTCAGCGCCGATTTGATGCTTCAAGATCAGAATGATTACCTCAACGAACACGTCCCAGTAACGATCCTCGTCGAAGACGTCAGTGTCCATAATTTCGTACTCGACGACGTCCCGTCCACGGTGCTGGTTCTCCTGAACGAGCTGCTCGTACGGGTATGCCTTTTGAGGGTACTTGTACAAGAACTTCATGTAGCTGTGCGTAGGCGTGCTGTCGAGGTAATAATAGACCTCTTTGACGTCCTCGCCGTGGTTACCCTGCGGGCCAGAGACGCCAAAGAGACGCTCCTTGAGCATGCGGTCCTCGCCGTTCCATAGCGCGAGTGAAAGACAGAGACGAAGGTGGTTATCGCTGAGACCTGCGATACCGTCCTCGCCCCAGCGATAAGCGCGGCTACGAGAGTGCTCGTGCGGAAAATGCGCCCAGGCGTCGCCGTTGTCCGAGTAATCTTCGCGAACGGTCGCCTTTGAGTATCAATCAGCGATACATTCCTCGGCCAGATCAAATAAAGTGTTTCACATACCCACTGGCGATCAGACAAGTACGGTCCCCAGCGCTTCCAGTGGCGCTCCTTCTTCTCGTCCTGCTCGAGGCGATAGCGCTCTACGCCCTCGTACTGGGTGCCGAGCTTCTCCTGCAAGCGCTCGCGGTACGGCCGCTGATCAGAGCCCGGCTGGGGCGCCTCGTCCGCGCCCCTGCTCAGCTTTGGCGGCAGCTTGAGGTTCGCGGCCTGGGCAGCAGCACCGGGCGGCGCCCGGGGGATATTGATGTTCAACTTCGGGTCCGACCTCCCCGCGTCTTTATTCCCGTTCTCGCCCTCTTTCGCAGACGGCGTCGAGCCGCTCTCTGCGCGAAACAGCTTTTGCTGCAGATTCCGGACGGCCATGATTGGGTGGGGATGGGGAGTCCGGGGTAGAGAGCAGTTCGACGCGTCGCGTCGCTTTCTTTTCAACATTTCCCGCCTCGGGAATGACGCAGGCGCGCGTCTATCCCGACCCCGCAACCCGCGCGCGAATCAAGGCACGCCTCTGGGCCGAGGCCGGCCAATTCTCCTCGACGGCGAGCTCTCATTTGCACGACAGGCAGCGCATCGAACAATGCTCATCTTTCGCAATCTTCTTCCTTGAGCGCTGGTGAAAGCCTAGAGCGCACAAGAAAAAATGCATCCATAGAGTTCGCGCGGAGCGTATCTTCGGCGAACAAAGATTGGAGAAGGTTTGTCTTCGAGAGCTCTAAACAGCAATCGCTACCGCCGGCTATGAAAGCCTGGAAAAGAGTGAGAGAAAATTCCGCAATCGATAATATCTTAAGCGACCAACTATCTGCTAGCTCGAAAGATGTGTACGTAGGTAAGTAAGTAGATCGAACTCTGGTGGGGGTGTCGGTACAGTGAGCGCCGCGCGGCACAGGGTCAGGCATACTGGTACGAGTAGTATCAGGGAGGAGAGAAAATCATATCAGGTCAGGAATAGGGAGCGGGCGTCAGAGAAGAAATTCACGAGATAAGCGAAGAGGGAGAGTCTGTACGATATCGATACCGAGAGGAGGCTAGAAGAAGAGCGGGGGAAGGGAGGCAAATATGTACATATTGAACGTAGAAGGGGGCTTAACGAGTGTGGTCGCCAGCCCGCGGCGAATGGTACGGGTACGAGTATGACTGGGGCGGTGAGTGGGTGAGAGGGTGATCGTGATTCGTATGTGTCGGCGGAGGACAGAGAAGACAGGGTAGGATGAGTGAGTGTGAGGATCGGGGAGGAAGATAGATACACCAGGGGAGTAGAGCTGATAGGAGCGTGTGGATCCGCATAGACGGGTCGAAGACTGATACAGCAGGGGTACGAGTACGATATGAGATGAGAAGGAACGAAAACGAGAAAGCCACAGAGTCTGACAGAGGTAGAAGCGAACAACGGCGGGCGAAGCCGATCCGGAGGCAGAAGCCGAAGAGTGAGTGAGAGCGAGATGTCAGTCGATTGTCGGCGGCGTTGAGCGGCGGGGTTTTGTCAGGATCAGGGTAAGGGGGTAGCGCGAGAAGTTCTAGTTGGGATATTCCGCTCTGCGCCGAGGTAGACCGTAGCAGTACGCAGCACTCATTGCACGTGCAGCACAACCTGCGTCCTCGCCGCGAACGCCATCTCGACGTCCTCGGAGCTCCGCATGCTAACCAAGTCTCCCTCCTCGTCCTCGTATTTGACCCTTAACGGCCCATCGTCCCTCCTGGGTCCACATAGCCTGATCTTCTTCCCGACCTTCTCGACCAACTCCGCGTACTCGGTACTCCTCGGGACCTGCACGACGAAGATATCCGTGCCGAAGTGCACCTTGACCTTCACCGGCGCATTATCCCGTCCCATCATCGGCCCGCGCGCAGTAGCATGATGCTCATAGCTTCCCCGCGTCCCAGGTCCCTGACTCAAACTGCTCTCCGAACTCCCAAACGGCGTTATAGGGGAGCTGCCTCCAGGCGAATAGCTCTCGTCGCCGGTACCGGTAGAGTGACTGCTCCCACTACTCCTCTTCGTACCCGCACTGCTCCCTCCCCTCTCAATGCCCATTCCTCGCCAATCCGTCTGCGGCAAAGGCGGTGCCTGCCCTGGATGTTTGGGGATGTAAGCGCTCGGCTGGCTCGCGCTCCGGCTGCGACTCGGCATAGACTGATGATGCGCCTGGTACTGTGAGGGCGCCGGACTGGGCGCTGCCGCGCGCTCCTGTTGCTGATCCTGACGAAGCCGGCTTTGGCTGATCTGTTGCCTCAGTTGTGGCCGCGAGGTGCTATGCCTGACGCCGGATCCGAAGCTCGAATCGCTCGCGAAGCTCTGCGCAGAGTTCATCCTGCTTCCCGCGGTCATCCTAGGACCGGCGGGAAGTCCGGGGACCATGGCCGCGGGATGCCCGTGATGTGGTCCATGCCCGTTTGGGTACTGCGCTTGCCATTGCCGGTACATCGCGCCGCTCGCATCCTCCGTATGCGCACGTGGTGCCCGCTGCTCGGATGGAGGAGCATAACCCAAAGACTCGAGATTGGGTGCGGTACCGCGACGTGAGCTCGCAAGGTCCATGGGCGTCGCACGGCCCGAGCCGACGAGGGGCGACGGGTAGTCCTCGTACTCATCGTCGGGCTCAAATCCGTCTTGCTGAGGATATCCGTTCTGGCCGTAACCCATGTTCGTGTTGACGGAGATCTGCGGCTCCCCGGGCGCGCCGGCAGCCATATACGGATGCTGGGGCTGGTGGTAGGTGTTGCGCTGTGGCGCTGCCTGAGCCGCGGCATAAGGATGTGGCGGGAGCGAGGGCACGACGCTATTCGATCGTTCGCGGTCAGGCATGGACATCGATATGCTCGTCCGCGGCGTTTGTGCGGCCAGCTGACCGGCGAGCCGTGACACTGAACGCTCGCTCGCCCGCTTCATGGCCAGGCGGTCGATGAGGCGCTTGACAGATGTCTCCCATTGCCTGACCTGCTCCTCGTTACGACACCGGAGTGTGAAGTACTCGAGGTCATCGTCGCCCTTCCACCAGATGTTCAGTGAGTACGAGCCGGCTGCGACATTTGATTTCGCGTCTGTAACGTTGTTGAGGTAGATGCGGCCCTTGAGGATCAAAGGTGTCGTCTTCTTCGTGTTTCCTCCGGCTGGATTTGGCGTTTGAGGGATGACGGGCGTCTGCGGCTTCTTGAGAATGGAGTTGGACTTGCTGCGCTTGTCCTTCCCGAGGCCGAGGTCTTCTTTGCAGCAGAGGATGATGCGCTCGAAGAGGAAGACGTGATACTCCCGGTCGACCTCGCTCTTGGTGACCGTGAAGACGTCGTCGAGGAGAAGGTCGCCGAAGTGCGAAACGTGATGACCCTTCCAGTCGTCGACCCGAGCGGAGAGATTCTCCACGGTGAGCGAGTTCTCGGCACGCCGCTGCGCCTCGTTGATCTTGTCGGTGATGCGCTTGGCCGCGGTGCTGCCCTCCTTGAGCTCATCATAGTGAGGGTAGTCTTGTGGCGAGCATGCCTTGATGAGGGACTGTTGGACGGACAAGGGCGTTAGCACGTCACGGAACCGCGTGGACCGCAATCATAGTTTGATAGATTCAAACGGGTGAAGTGTACTCACATCGAGCAGAAGCGGGTACTTGCAGATGCGCTGGACCGGCTTGATGAGAAAGGCGGGCAGCTCTGATTTGACGTTGATGAGATGGTTGTATTTCTGTTGGGAGACAAGTGCAAAGTCGCACACCAGGCCCAGTCAGCCGCGTGGTCCGAATGTGGTAACGGGCCGCCCGCCGCGCTTCTCTGGTTGCCAGGAAGCGCAGCGCAGCGGGGGAAACGAGAGTACGCACCATCAACTTCTCCCCCTCGGAGGCCATGAGCGAGGTCGCATTGACGTAGTTGGCGCAATAAGGCTCATAGACCGCAAAGTCCTCTTCCTGTTGTGCCAAATCAGGAAAGTCAGCGGGGATGAAGGACAAGAACGCCGGTTGTTGCGGGGACAATGGGGAGACCGGAGAGAGAACAAGTGGGAATGGAAGAGGCGCGCGCGCACTCACGTTGTTTGAGAAGAGCGAGCCCCATCGCTGATCGTGCCACGGCATCTCCGCGGTGCCCTCTACACGGATGAGGAACTTGCGCTGGAAATTGAGCAGCTGATTGAGGTTGGGAAACAGCAGGTGCACGGTGTCCTGTGGGACTGCGTTGCTTTGGGAGAGAGCCTGGGCGTATTTCTGGATGGGACAATAGCGATCTTGTGTAAGCGAGCGCAAAGGGGGCCACTAGACCGTGATCAAACGCACCTGCATGACTTCCAAGTCCTGCACATATTTGCGCTCCGTCTCTACGAGTTCGCGGATGATGTTGTTGCGGGCGGCTTCCTTGCCGCTGGCGGGGGTGGCTGATGTCGTCGCTACGGCCGACGGATCTGATGACGGGAGGGCGGGAGAGGACGCCTCCTGCTCGATGAACACATCCGGCGGCAACAACGATACGATGTGGTTCACGACGTCGACGACCTGTTGTTCCGATTAGATATATTGTATTAATCACAGCTTGACTGAAACCGACCTTTACAAAGCCGTCGGTGTTCTCGCGCTCCCAGATGTCGCGGACCTGGAGACCGTCTCCGTAGTTGAGCGACTTTGATGCGATATTGAACAATGCAATCGCGCGTTTGCGGTCACGGTCTGCGAGGTTGCGGACGCCGTCCGATTCCGGGTCGACGTCGAGCTCGATGGGGCGATGCTGCGAGTGTGGGAGGAGGTTGTAGATGTAGCATAGGGACACGCCGAGGGCGAAGCAGTCCCAGAGCTGAGTCACGGGGTCGGTGGACTGGCGGGGGTTGTCCTCTGAGAGCTGGAAGAAGAGGTGGAAGCGGTGTACGCGGAGGAGGTTGGCGCGGAGGGCGGCGGACTGCTGGTAGAGGGAGGTGGACTGGGATGCCGCCTTGTTGAGCAGCGTGTTGTGCGCGACGGGCATCTCCACCACGCTCTTCTTGCGAGCGGCGGCTGTGCTCATCGTTGACGGCCTGGTTGTCGTCCTGCTCCAACCAACGCTAAACACCCACAGCTCAACTCAAAGGTCTCCCACGCCTTGTACGACACCCTTTACGTAAGCATTCCCCGCCTTCGTTCGTGCCTCCCTCCCCTCCTTCCATCCGTCCCTTCCGACGTCAAATACAATCTCATTTGTCCAATTCAGATACAGCACCAGTCGCCATGCACAACACCCAGAAACTAAGACTGGACCGCCGCCCGCCGCACTCGCGGCCCAGCCGCTCAGCCCATCACTTCGCAAAGATCCGGATTCTCCATACGCGATCAAGGCCCCCGTAATCCCTCCCCTCCTCCTCCCGCATGGCAGGCTGTCCGCACCATGTCCTCAGCCCTCTCAGACAGGACGGTCACGCCCACAGCTATCTTTACGGATCCCATTCTCGGCACGCCCCTCCAAGTGTACATACACAAGGATGTCCCCCAACGCCCGCAGCTGGCTCATCTCCTCACGGTCAGTGTAAACGCTCACGAAAGCAGTCCTCGGGGTCCAGTCATCCCCGCGGCCGGCCCGACAAGCCCAGCGCCTGGAACTTCTCCGCTCGCCCAGTGCTAGCCGCTCGCTCGCAGTGGGCACAAATCTTTCGGGGGCGCCGTGCATGTGCTCCTCGGGTTCTTCGAAGTTCGAAGTCGCCTAGCCTAGATCGCTGTCTTCTTGTTCGCTGAATATCGGACATACGGCTCATACTCGTTGGCTCAGGTTTACGGTGGCGCTCTCGCTACGAGCCTCTCTGATGTAACGTTCATAATCGGTAAGCCATATGCACTTCGTCGCCCGCGGCCTACACCGACACGTAAGCCACACAGTCGATCCAACGAAAGAGTCGGGTCAAGCCGTATTCCGTCAACATGGCGCAAAAAAGAACAAGATCATCCTCAACTCGCGTTGGATCCACGCATGCATAGATGCTCATGCTCTGCAAACATTCCAGACGAGCTGGGCAGGATGCAAAGTGACGGGTGCCGAGTTGTGCCGTCCCCCTCAATGCTCGTACAGTAGCTCTGATCCTCGACCCGCGCAGACTTGCACTTCCTCAGCCACAAGCACAACCTCAGTCGGGCGAACCGACTCCAAGATCGCACTCGTCATACTATCCTCATTTGCAACAGGCTGAAGCTGGTCCATCCCACCAGCAAGCGTACTTCCCTGTCACCAGAAGTCACCCTACGCATGCCGCTCAACTGCAGTCTTCGACGTCTCAGCATGCGCACGTCGCTCAGCCGTCGCCGAATCTGCCACCTCAGCTATCTCCGCACGTTCTTGTCCAACCGTTATCGAGCAGTACAGGCCATTCGTATACAACTACAGGACAGCCTTACACCCACATTACCCAGCATCCGACTTCGTTGAATACAGACCAGCGCTTACATCACGCTTCCGGTCTTACAGCTGCCAACCACCCATCACACTTCCCCGCTTCCGACCTCAATCCGCAGTCACAGCATCCTCACCCTCAGGCGCACTCTCAAACCTACACTTCGTTGTATCCCGCCCAAAACCCATCGCCACAACATCCATACGCGCAATGGCAGCCGCACGTCCAACAGCAAACACAACAACAGTTACAACAGCAGCATCACTTCGCACACCCCCAGCCGCGCAATCAAGCTTCGCTGCCGCCCTCCGCGGCCGGCGCCTCCAATTTGCCTCAACCTCCTCAGGTCCAAGATGACCAAATGCGAATACGGCCGCCGGAGCTCCAGGACCTCAGCCAGCCGCCCAACCTCCCTCCGGACCCCACCTTCCAGAACGTCAACCCCTCTGCGCCCTCTGGTACTCATGGATACGGTCAAGGCGACCATAATCAGACGCAGGCTCAGTCGGCGCCGGGGCCGGGGCCGAACGATTGGCAACCTCAGGTCCAAGAATACGAGTGGGCGCAACAGGAGCCTCAGCAGCAACAACACAACTACGAGTTTTACTCGGGGTCATCGGGCCCTCAGACGTTCGAGTACACTGCGGGACCGTATAATGAGGCACCTGGGCCATCAACCTTAGCGGACTCCGC
This sequence comes from Peniophora sp. CBMAI 1063, assembly GCA_900536885.1. Classification (NCBI taxonomy): domain Eukaryota; kingdom Fungi; phylum Basidiomycota; class Agaricomycetes; order Russulales; family Peniophoraceae; genus Peniophora; species Peniophora sp. CBMAI 1063. The sequence goes on from UWZB01000135.1 coordinate 156,903, forward strand.
GCCCTCTGCGACTGAGCTGTCGCCACCCGTCTCTGCTACGCCTTCAACGCCCGGCGACGCCGATTCCGAACCATCGCGCGGCCGGAAACGCAAGAGGTCCGCCGGTACCCCTTCCGCCCAGCCTTCACCGGTTGCCTTCGTACCATCTCCGCTCATCCGCATCCCGTCGCGCTCTCCGACACCGCCAACATCAGTCATCCCATCCCCTTACGGCGGACACGTCTTCACGCCCGATGACCACCGCTACTTGACGCGATACATCGAGTACTGCTCCGCGACCTCCCAGATCCTCTCTCTGAAGGAGATATGCGAGAGGGTGGCGAAGAAGGCGGAACATCACAGTGTGGCAAGCTGGAAGAGATACGCAAGTAAGAAGGGGCTTGCAGTCGAGGAGTATGTCGTGAGGGCCGAAGAAGCGAGCGAGAGGAGTGCCATCCTCCCGCCTGCGCCACCCATCGAGGGCAAGGAGGAGGAAGAGAGTGATGCCGTAGGCCGCTCGCGTGTCGTGTCGCCCGTTCCAGCTAAGGCCAAGGGCAAGCGCGGCAAAGCAATGGAGAATGCGAAGGACGCGGAGAAGGCCGCGTCGCGCCCTGGACAAGGCATGCCAGCGATCGCCGCTGCACGAGCGCGAGTGGAGCGGGAAGGTCCGCGCTCGCGAAGCCCGACGCCGCCGCGAGCGCTGTTTCGAAGTACGACGGGCAAGGGCGTGGCCTTCACGGATGGCGATGTTGTCTTTCTCCTACGGTTCCTCGAGTACAGGAAGTATGTATTATCCCCGCGTTGGCTTCCTTGACTCGACAGTACTGACCCTCGTATGCGATGCAGACACAAACCCGACGCCACATCGCACGACAAAGCTGAATTCTGGACCGAGCTCGCTCGTCGTGCGCCTCACCACTCCAAGACCTCCTGGGCCAAATTCTACCGCCGACATCGCGAAGCTCTTTCTGGCAACGCACCTCCGCCGCCGCCTCCAGAGAAGCGACTACGCTACTCCTCCGCAGACGATGTCTTATTGGCGAAGTTCTGGGCGGACCCGGATAAGCCTGCCGGTGCCAGCGATGTGGTATATCAGGGCTTTGCGCGGTTGCATCCACATCATCCGTGGAAAGGATGGCAGGAACACGCGCGGTTGCATAAGGCGAAGATCGAAGAGCTTGTTGAGAGGGTCAAGAGGGGTGAAGATATCGAGGCTGAGCCTGAAGCTGAAGCTGAAGAGGACGGATAGTAGTCTTTGAGCACATTGTCTATGGACTGTCTGCTACCCTGGACCCTACTCTTGCCTTTCTTGCTCACATCCCGCTGTGCTCACCGGACTGCTGATCTGCTTGCATCGGCAGGCTCTGTTCACTTCATACGATTGGCTATTGTGCTATCTCGTTCACTGTATGGCTGGCTTCCGTACGTAGATCACGCCTTCGCAAGTTCTTGATACAGCCTGTGAACGTGCTACCCTTCCGCGGCATGCGTGCCGACTGCCGATTCCCTGCTTACGGACCAGCCCATCGCCCAGTCCCTTCTGCTTACGGAGACCACGACACGCCCAGTGTATTGATCGTTGCCGTTTTGGTGAGCAGCGCTATCTGCTATCACGCCTACCCCGCGCCCTATCGTAAAGCTCGATCGCACGTTACGGCCACGATGGTCGAAGTCAAGAATACGACGCCGTCCATCTTGTTGCCCGTCGATCTTTCGGTCCCACACCCGTCGGGTTCGCGATTGAAAGAGCACAAGAAGGAGCTCTTGTCAAGATGGTGGCATCTTGTCGGGTAGACTTCAGTACCGAGGAGCACCCGCTCAATGGATGGAACATTGACGAGCGTGTGTGCGTCAGAGCGGGCGATGATAGGTAAAGCCCTTTGCCTGATTTCGACCGAACACGGCGACCTGAGCGGGGCAGGCGCTTAGCCACCTGCCAATCGCGTCGCTGGATTCGTACTCGGACTTGACATTCAGGGTTTCAGGTGAATGCAGCCTGCCGGAGGATGAACGTATATAACGCTGTGTGTACGACTGAGCTGTGCACTTTGCCAGATGGGCTCGCATCGCTTTGAGATCACGCTTCCCGAACCCACACCCGCTCCAGTCCAGGACGTGAAAATGAACACCGCCGTTCAGCCAGTCCGTCCAGCGACGCCCATGCCCCGATTACCACGCTCGCAACTGCAGGTCCGCTATCCGATTCGAGCGTCCCGCGATGGAAGCTCACGCGTTACATTGATAGGCCAACACCTTTACGCCACTGCAGAGCTACGCAGCATACGCGAGCGTGGCCGAGTGCCGCGAATACCGCGCGTCCTTACGCGTGAGTCAACGTCCCCTTCTGCATAGTTAGCGTACAGTTCTGACGCGACATCATGCACAGGCGATGCCAGCTGGAGGGAAGCGCCGTACACCGAGCTACGCCCAAATGGCACACATCCCCGGTTTCCGGGTCTGACATCGAGCGCTGAGCGCCGTACCCCATCCAGTCGTCCCGCTATCTCGCTGATATGTGCCCTTTCCGATTCGTATTGTGCCGCTGTTGTCGCATCTGGAAGCGTCCTGTTGTATACGTACTGTACATGTATTTTTACATCTTGCAATCGTGAAAATCGTAGCACGTCTATTCAAGAAAGAGCGCAAGATAATGCTGTAGAAATCTAGCCGGCCCCACCCGCCGCCCGCTTCTCGAGCGCAGCCAGACGACGCCGACGCATCTCCTCTGGCGTAAGCTCTTGACGAGGTGGCTCTGGCTCGCCTTCGGGTTCGGTTGCCACACTGACTTCAGTCATCGCGTCGTCGTTGTCTTCACTGCGTGTACTCGGTTGACGAGCCAAGGCGGGCGGAGGTGCAGGACGTTGTGCGCGAGGCGACTCAGGCATCACAAAGTCGGCCGGTACGCTCTCTAGGGAGGCACGCAGAGCCGCTTGTAGCTCCTCGTCTTCATCGTCGTATACACGCGCAGCGGTGTGCGCGGGCGCAGGTGCCGGCGTTGCTGCGCCTGAACCTCCCGGTGGCGATTCGAAGTGCCCTTGTGCACGCGCAAGGGCCTCGCTCTCTGCGAGTACCCGTTGGAACTCTGCTTCTTCAGCCTCACGTTCAAGTTGACGTTGTCGTGCGGTGTCATCGAAGCCCATCTCTCGCACAGCATCACCCTGTGCGCGTTGGAATTGAGCGAGAAGTCGCTCGTTGCGCCGGCGAGAGGCCTCTACGGGATCAAGCGTAGCAACATCCTCGAAGTCGTCCTCGTCATCTTCATCTTCATCCATCGGATGGCCAAGACCAGGTGGATAGCCACCTGGAATTGAGGACGCCGGACGCGGAGGTTCCCGCGAGAGCGGGGGTGCAGGCATAGGGGCAGGAGGATCATTTGATGGGCCAGCACCTGAGGAGACCAGCTCCGGTGGGATAGAGAACTCGCCGCCCATACTGGCTGCGATGGCTGCTTGGAGTTCGTAGTCTTCGTCTTCCATGCCTTCTGGCATGTCAGTTGCGGGATGTATGCTAGTCGTCGCATTCCTTGGTGTATTCGCTGCGTTGGGAGGAGTAACGTTCTCGGCAAGACGATCCGCGTCCGTCTTGGGAAGGGCCAAAGGCGCGTTTGGATCTTTCTGCACAACTGCGAATATAGAGTACCCTAGGAAATTGTGAGCCGGATGGAATGATGTGCAGCGGGGCTGCAATCACCATCTTGTTGGGCTTGAGCGAGAAGGGCTCCCAGATACGCATTGCCAACCCATTCTGGTTTAGGGAGATAAGAGTTCAAGTTGAACCAGTGGCTATTCGTAGCCGGTTCATACGGGTTCGGAGACAGGTTGCCAAAACGGCGCAATGCAAACCAGTGTTGTTGATGATTCAAGATGAATCCGAGTTGAGTCCTACACGGCAGTAGAATGTGAGCGAACATTCCACAATGAGGTACAAGTGCACTTCCAACATACTCAGGGTGGTCGTGATACTCCCTCATCTCTTCCCCTGCCCAGCGCGGGAGGCTATCTCCCGTAAGATACTCATGACGTCTTGGAACCGAGTGTGAATCCTACCTTAAACCCCAGACGTCCAGTGCTTTCTCCAATACCTGAACAGAGAAGAAGCCTGAGGCAGAAGTGGTAAGCGCATGATTGCCATTATAACTACGTTCTACGTACCACTGTCGTCCATGTTGACGCTATCGTGGCCGCGATCTTCATTATACGTATCTTCGAGATCATCGAGAGATTTAGCTATCTGGGCAAGATCCGTGACAGAGAACTATGATGAGCCACCGAGAACGTCGTCAGCCTTAGTCGACCGGAAAGATCACAGTACGCGTACAATTGGTTCCTCTAGAACGCGCACGTAGTCGCTCGTTCAGCAAGGCAATGGATCTTCGGGTAACCTACACTCACGGAGTAGGGCGTTCAGAGCATGTTGGGCACAGAGCATCGAGCCGCGCTCCTGCTTCTCATGATGTATGAGGGGTATCAGAGACTCGATGGTGAATGCCATTCAACAAGTGTTCACAGGAGCCTGTCCGATGGAAAGATGGTGGTCGGAAAGTAACCCTGGACGCGCTTTATGCAGGGGCGCCACAGCACGACGCGTCAGACACGGACGCGTCCCCGGTCCGGACAAGGCGGCGCAACTCGCGGGTAACCATCATCCCATCGTCCTGTCCTTGTTCCCTCCTATCAGCTTCTCCGCGCTCCCTTGTTCTCGATTTACTCCTCGTATACGCTATAGCCATGCTAAAGTCATCCACCTTTCATAAACATCCCACGGTTTCGATATGCGCACTTCTCCTGTTGTGCTGCACCGCACAAGTCCGGGCCGAGTGCCATGTAGCCAAGGACGGGCTTGAGTACGATCTATCGGGGCTAGACTCGAAGCACGACGTCTTTCAAACAAGAGACACCCCACCAACAACATCGAAGGATATACTGTCATTCAACCCTTGTCAAGCACTACCATGGGAGGACGACGTCGCAGATCATGACCAGGTGCGCTCTCAGAGTTTGCCTCCTCTTAACATTCTCTTGATATACTTCATAGTGTCCTCGGGGAACAGCTGCATGTCTAAAAACAATCAATACCAAAACTGTCGAAACGAACCCCGACCGCATCGTATCCGTCATTCCCGTCGGCCAGAACCCAAGTGATCCCACTATAACCACCTTGAAGTGTACGTTGCAGTACACACTCTGGTTGCTTCATGAACTGACACATGCCGCACATCAGCTGAGAAAGGTCTACAGATGCAATGGCAAGGCGCTTCATACCCGAACGAAGACTCGAAACGCCAATCCTTCACGCTGAAGCTCTTCTGTGAACCGGGTGCTCAGAACGGGCCGGAGTTCAAGTCTTATGACGGAGAGACTGCTGTTGTAGAATGGAGACACGAGCTAGCTTGCCCGTACAAGGCTGGTGAGGAGCCACCATCACATGAACCTCCCAGCGAATCTGTGGGCAGCTCGCTTGGATGGTTCTTCCTGGTGTATGTGCATTCTTCTGGACATCGTCATGACATTGCTGATGCGCAAGATATTAGATTATTAATTGCTTTCGCTGCCTACTTTGGGTTGGGCGCTTACTATAATTACGCCACTTACGGCGCGACGGGCTATGATTTGATTCCGTGCGTTATATTTGCCCTAGCTTACTCGCAATCCGCTCACTCTGCTACAGCCATCGAGACTTCTGGCGAGAAGTCCCGTACATGCTGCAAGACGTTGTATCGCATTTATGCTCATCTTTCCGGCCAAGACATAGTTCGAGCAGGGGTGGATATATATCGGTTTAGACTGTCGTGTGGAAGTCATTATGATGAGATGCTGCGCTTCGAGTACCTTTCTGCTTGTTTCTGGCGTGCTTGGGAGGATCTGATTATGACATGTTCTCTGAGCTGACCATACGAGGACCTGGCATACTAAACGGGACACCCATGGCACTAGTCTCAAACTATACAGTGTCGATCAAGCTTGTACTGGTCGTGCTTCCCGAAAGCGAATAGACTCCTTTCCCTTCTTCCATGCATACTGGATCGAGGACTCTGGCAGATTTGCCGTGCCCATACTTTTAAAGGACTGACTCGAGTGTGAAATCGCTCCACGTTGCGGAAGCAAAAGCTTAAACACCTAATTCCGGATCGGTCCGATGTGTGGTCGGCTGGTGCCACACGAGTGCACCGTGCTGTGGGTGCTCGTGACGAAATCGTGTCCTTGTATCAAGGTCGAAGAACAAAGCGAGTGGACGCGCTGCTCAGCAATGAATGCAAGTCACAAGATCAAAAGTTGATATTTGGTTTCGTCGCCGCGGCAATCGCGTCCTGTCGTGTCTTGCTCCCGATTCTCATGCGCATGAAGCATCGTTGCCAACGCTGTCAATAAAGTCGATGCGACGAAAGACATACGTAATCATTGTCGGGCTTGAGGTTGGCCTGTTTGATAACTGGTACACAGAGGATTGTCTGCCAGGACCAATGCCCAGAAGACTCATAACCCTCCATAGGACTTCAGTGGCGTCGCGGGTCTACGGCGTCGCGGGCTCTATACATGAATCGTTCCCTAGCCGGGCCGAAGCCCAAGCCGTATATAACCAAGCTTTGGAGGACCGGTCAGTGTGGATAGTGGGGCCAGACGGAGAGAGAACCCAAGTACACCCTCCATCAGCTTCACGGCCCAACATGGCATCCACCCGTGTGGTGAATCGTCCGGTGCCTTCTCGCAACGCTTCTCCGCCATCAATGCACAATTGTGCTTCCAGCTCGCATGACGTGAGGCAGCATGAAACGCGGGAAGGCCGTGGACACAGAGACACGCAATACGCGAGCCAACGCGATTCACCAGTCGCCAACGGTACCTCCGCGAGCTCATCTCCCCCAACCGGTGTGACGCAGAATGCCGAAAGCTACTATAGTAGCGAGGGCAACGCGCGCCACTCTACTCGGATCAAGACGGAGATCGACCGACATGCCGACCGAAGGCTTCGAACACCAGATGCTCATCTCGGGCTTCACAGCGACGTGAACTCGAGAAGTCGTTCCCATAGCGTCTTTTCAGATGCCTCATCCGTGGACGACATCTTCTCTACCCCTCGGACAGATGCCCAGACACACGACGGTCCACCGCATCGCCATCTTGTTGCCAGGTCGTTGGAACATCACAGCGCTCGAAGGGGATCACCAGCGCCGCGTGTGAAGGCTACGGCGTCAAAATACACTCAAACAGGTGGATATATACGGACGACTGTGTCATCCCCTGCCAGACTTACTTCGCCATCAACACTGCCTTTAGATGAAACCAGACTGGTCGAACAGCTGGTCGGTCCGCACGTCAACCTCACACCCCGTCATGGAGCTCGCGACCGCGAGCGCCAGAGGGCGACCGCCCACTCTCCGGTATCCGAACAGTCCGACCGTGGACTGGAAGCTCGGTATCAGCCAGGCGGCCGTCTACCGCAGCCCAACATAGTCAGCCCAATATCTCGAGACCGGTGCATTCCGGGAGGTGATGAAGGGTCTGTGTCATTCTCGAGTTCCGACACAGAAGAGTACTACGAAATCAACAGTAGCTCGTCGGAGGACGAGAGCGACGACGGCTCTGAGTGCACGGTTTCAAGCTCGCTCGGTTCGGGGACCTGGCTTACTGCCGAGAGTCGAGCTACAAGCGCCTCTCATTCTACTATGCCCTTGGACCATGGAACCAGCGTGGGATGTAGCCCTCGTTCAGATGCTCGCCAAACCCGGTCCACGCACGCCAGGCCCCCAGAGTCAGATACTCATCGTGTCATCTCGTCGTCTGTTCCGATACACAACCGGTTGCGACCGTTAGGTCCGGGACGGGTCCGTCGCCTTGTGCCCCAGGCTTTCACCGACGAGTCGGCATCGCTGCCCTTTGCACTGAGTCCACTCTCGTTATCGCCCGGACAAGAATTGGTCCAGACACATAATGCAAACGAGGACCCTCGATCTCCAATTGTACAAGGCAGTATGTGGGTGCCGATGTTCGAGCACAGCAGGTAAGCGTTGAAATGTGACAAGTCTTGTTCACCAGACTGGAGCTAATACCGTACCATTCAGCGCACCCTTCGGACGACCAACACCGTCCCAGAACCTTGCTGCTCTAACCTTGTGATCATTTCGTGACTCTATCACGTAATGATGGAATCTGCTTATCTCGTTTATGTATGTTCATGGAATGATGAAATGGTGGCCGCCTTGTAGATGCATGTTGTCAGTTACTATCTTTATATTAGTAGTGCGAATAGGTAGTATAGATGAAGGGGGGGCGTGGGGCGACAAAAGATGGCGGACGAAACAGGAGATGATCATGAGCTTTTTCATTGTCAATCGTAAGCATACACGTGTATGCAAGGTAGATACAGCAGACAGTCCCGCGCACATTTGTAATAATATTGACTGGTCGTGAATGTAGTAGACGTAGACGGGTTGGATGTTGGCAAAGTCAGAGGATGCGGCGGACCGGATTCGCAGGCCCGGACCGAATGTTCCGTTGTTCTTCACAAGACAACACCCCTCGTCTGCGTCAACTTCGAAACGTTCAGGTTCTCGATGAAGAGTACCCAGATGAAGCATAGAGCCATGATGCCTGTGCCTGCGGCAAGCATCCTCGTCTGGGCATAGCCATAGGCCTCCTGGATGGCAAGGCGTACGGGGCTACCGACAGGGTATGAGAGTTGAACGGTGATACTGGCGTAAATCTCCGCCGCGTCTGCGAGGGCAGTCTCCGGGAGGTAGCGTATCAAGGCTGACTCGAATGTATTGGTCCAAATGGCTCCGCAGATGGCACTGCCGACGGAGTCGCCAATGCTACCAGATACGAAGAGCAGCGACAGTACAGCTGCAACGTATTGGTGCTCGACGGCGGCGAGTACAGCGAGTTGGCAGTTCAGGATGAACACGCTTCCGCCCATGGATATGAAGATCTCGCACATGACCAGGTAGCCGATGCTCTGGTTGGGTCGGCGGAAGTAGATCATGAGGCCGAGCGTGAAGGTGTATAGAGGGATGGCCCAGTAGAAGGTCCATTTGAAGTAGCCCGTCCGGCGGATAAGGTAACCAACGATGAACAGCAGGACGCCGGACACGACCTGGAAGGTGCTGTTGATGTACCCAGCATTGGCAGCGGATACGTTGTTGACGACCTGGAGGAAGGATGTGAAGTAGCTGTCCCAGCAGTAGTACGATATCTGGTATGTCATGTCGATGAGACAAGCCCCGATGACAGTGCGATTGACGAGGGCGCTGTGCTTGAGGAAGGGGACCGGTGCCAGATAAACTTGATGTACGGCAAAGATGACCAGGAGAACGAAGCCGACGACGATCATGGCGATGATGTAGCCCGACTTCCAGCCATGCGGGGCAGAAGCGGCGAGATTAAACGGCAGGAGGAATATGACCAGACCCGCGGCGAAGAGGAAGACACCCATGACTGAGGTTTCGAACATCAGCTTCTTATCCTTCTCGGAGATGAGCTGTAGGCGGGGCCACTTACGATCGAACTCTTTGATAGCCCACCAAACTTTCTGTATCAGTGTCTGGGGGGTACTGTCCGGCCGGTCCGATACAAGGCCCTGTCTCTTGGCTTTCTTGAGGTTGACCTTCAGGATCATATAAAGCGGCGCGGTGACAACGGGCACGATGATTGCAAAGCAGCCGAAGCCCCATCGCCAGCTAACATGCTCGAGAAAGCCTTCGGCGGCTTTGGATCCGGCGAATGCCGTTATCATGTACGGAGACGAGGTGAAGGCGAACGCGAGACCTCGGTTCCTCAAGTTCGTAACGTCGGTTGCGAACACGCAGATGCTGTAGATGAGGCCGGCGAATCCGACGGAGTAAAAGACCTGTCGAAGAGGGCGTTGTCAGCGAATCGGAATCCTGAGACTTCAAGCTGCCTCTGTCCTACCTCTGCGGCGCAGTACATGGCAAGGTTGCGGGACGCGGCCATGAGGATCAGTCCCAGAGTGGACAAGACCACCATGAAGAGAAAAGCCTCCGCACGACCCCATAGGTCCATCATCTTGGCCATGGGAATGTATACAGCCCCTGTCATGGCGCTAGCCACGATGGTGATCACGGTCAACAGTGAGTGAGACTCGAAGCTGCTAGTAACGTAGGGCAGTAGAGTCGCGAGGATGTTGATCCTGAACCCATTGACTAGGAACAGAACCCAGATGCTGTGAAGAGACACAATAGTTAGCCATGATCAGCCACGGAATAAGAGGTCCGAACCAGATGAGCAAGGCAGCTAACGACGTTTTTGTCCAGACCAACGTCACTGCTTCAATCTCCTGAACTCCGCGTTGTGCATTTTGGTCGGGGGTTACATTTTCGGGGTTGTGCGCTTCGACGTCGGAGGTGGACTCCATCTTCTCAAGGCTGTCCTCGACTACCATCGGTTCGATAGCAACCTGCTGGGTGCCGGCGCCAGGCCGCAGTTTGCGGAGGAACGACATTGCTGCTGAGATCGAGGCAAGCAACACTCGACGTCTGGGGGGAACGGACAGACTGCCTGACTGGGCACACTGGAAGGAGGACGAGATAGAAACCAGAGGCAATCATTAAATATCGTTTGCCCTGTGTGCACAAGGTCAGTTCTACAGAACCAAGGCGTCAAAGGCCAGAGCGCGCAGATCCGAACGATCAAGCTTTATCAGATATGAGCTTATCAGATATGTGAACTTTAATAACCCGAACATCGCGCAATCAACCAAACTTCCGTTCAGCATTCGTAGCGCGATGAATCTCTTGTGCGCACTTACCTTCTCTCATGCGGGTTTAGACATTGGATACACTCGCTTGATATCGCACATTCTTCTCGCTTTCTAGAATTGTTGAGGCGCTGGTAGCGGTAGCAAGCATTGAAGAACAGAGCTTTCTGCCGCTTGGTGGTAGCCACCAGTCCCGCCGCCTGCGCAGGTCCTCTTCAGGCCACCTCTTGTCTCCGCCCTGGAGCCTGAATCAGGAACGTTCGAGCCGACGCCGCTTTCGAGAACACTGCGCACGAACCAGAGCACGTTGACAACTACCCATGCAAGGGCCCCATGGATCACGTATTGAGTACGAGTGCCCAATACAATTCTCCCTCGATTCCCTCGACAAACTCAGGCCGGCCGCGCGGTCTATTGGCGCAGGCCCCTCGGCCTCGACGGACGTCCATCGTGCGACTTTGTCGGCAGCTCCGATACCCAGCGGGTCACAGGCATGGACGCCAAGCCGCACGAGTCGCATCGTCCTCAGCCGGAGTCGGCATCGTCCTTTGTAGTGGCACAATCCGTCTCCTGTCCCGGACGAGCATCATCTCATCCATAATTCGAAAGGGAACCCAATATCTCTGCTCGTATACGAGGCAAGGTCCCAGCCACGTTTAAACATGCTAGGTGGTCTGTGGAATCTCCCAGCTTGCAGCTATTGATTTCGCCTGTGGTGCGCTATCGTGACGATGAGCCCCACTTTAGGACCTCGCGGTGCGGAGCGCGATTGGTGAACATAGGTACAACAACTTCGGTGGTGGTGGTCTTGCGCGACACACGACGCCCGGCGGCGCCGCGACCTCCCGCGGGCCGATCCCCGATTTTCCCACACTGCAATATCCTCCGCTTTTCCTCAATGCAGAACTTTGTCTCTCCCGTCCTTATGCCCGCCCCCTTCTGCCTTACAGCTGTTCACGAAAACCTTGATTTCGAGTTTTTCTTTTTTGCGCGCGCGTCGCGCTCGCGGCTCAGGCACCTCGCGAAAATGTACGGGCACCGATAATGGCTCACGAGCTTGCAACTGTGCGCGACGATGCTCTCAACGGCAAAGGAGTTTGATGAGCGCCTTTGGAATACGCGGCGATAGCGTTAGGGATATCAATGAGGCTGCTCGCAGGACTGACTGGAAAGAGCGCGGGCAGAGTGTCGTGGCTGAGCGCGGCTCAGTGGCGCCCGGTGACGCGTGACACGCGTGAGCGCCGTCCAGCTGAGCACATCGCACACTGCCTTCCCCGGGATGTGCAGGCATTCGGGTGCGTTGAGAGCATCTCGCCAGCCACCTGCAGCAAGTGCTATATCGCCGACCGTACCCTCTCAAGGTATAGTACAGTACAGTCGTGACGGAGGTTAGTGTGACCCGCCGCAGTTTCGGTTGGCGCGTTTTCTCGCGATGCCTGAGCGCGACGCGCGCGCAAAAAAGAAAAACTCCAAATCAAGGTTTTCGTGAACAGCTGTAACATTGACTCAGAATTGTAGCCTCAGCATTGTTGAACTGAGCCAAACCTGCACAGCTGCCGCGCGTGCTCTCACTATTCTTGATATCATGTCGTTAATGTACAATACGTACTGTCGACAGTCCTGCCAGGAGTCTAGAGAATGAACCACCCTCTTATTGCCCCTGCATCTCGTACGCTGCTATATCTGCATTACTTCACATAATTAAGACGATAAGAGACCCCATACCGCTATGGCACGCTACGTAGCCTTGGCGTGCGTGGTACAAGGCAAGATGAAGATGACTCGGCTGTGAATGCGGTGCCTCAAGGGGCGGAACCAGATGGAAAGCATCCGGTGCCACGTCTCAATCGGGAATAAGGATGGAGGTGTGGTCGGCCAGTGCCACGCAAATGCCTCGTGCTATGAAAGGTCGAAGAAGAGGCCCGGGCCGCGCGCAAGTACACGAACGCCCACGACGCGTAAACAAGGACAAGCTAATAACGTTCGGAACCGCGACGCGTCTCGCTCCTGACCTCCACGGGAGTCATCCCTCGCCGCCGCCGTTCCTAGCGCCTGCACGCGCTCTCAATGGGTTATGCGGCGTATGCAGTCACGACAGGATTAGAGGTCGGCGTGTTTGATGCAGACGATTGGTATCTTTGCTGCTACCGATGACTCGCGCGCGGCTGACCTGCCCTCACAGGCCACTCGCGGCCCATTATGTGCACGACATCCCTCAGGGCGCAAGAGCTGTATGGAAGGGCTATCAAACCCGAGCCCGCGCCCAATCAACCTTTGATCAAATGCTCCAAGCCGGTCTGGTTAGACTGATAGATCCTACGACGGGCAGGACGACAGTTGTGAATCATCGTGCTGCCCGGTTCAGACAGGCATCGGCTCCTCCAGCGGTGTTGTCTCCTACAGGGCGCCTTACTCCTCCGCCTACCCCGATCATCCACAGCACATCTGCACCCCTACCCCGTCGTACTCGTCGCGAGCGCCTGGCACAAACCGGCGGTCGTGAGAACCCATCACGCGTGACTGCAGCGCCTACGGCGGGCTCTGTCTCGACAAGTTCCTCTCCGCCGACTGGTGTCACGCAACTGAATCGAGACGACTTCTCCGACGAAAGTCCGCGTAGACCTCTTGCATCCGTCTCGAATATACGGAATACGCGAAAAGACGCCCGCACGCCTCAAAGGCAAAGGACTACACCATCGCATGGCGTACCGCCTCCACCACTTTCTCCATCTGACTCTGTTTCGTCTGAGTATGCATTCTCAAGTCCTCACACCAATGCCTCCACACAGTTCGGCCCTCCCATACGTCGTGGAAGGGACGTGGCAGTACCAGCATCGCCTACGCCGATGGGGCGGGATGGTATGGCATTTTACTTCCTGTGCAGCTGAACCTGCGCTAACAGACTTAAGAACCACCCTCGGATCGCAGAAAAAGGCGGGGCGCAGAGCGATCTTTTCGTGAAGAGGCAGTCAATTCCTGGCGACAAAGTGTAGAAGTTTCGCCACAGGCCGTGCGTATTTCTTCACGGACGACGAGGGAAACAACATCTTCACAAGTGCAATCTGTGCCTGCTTTGGTCCCGTCTGGAATTGGCGCCGGAAGAACTGACTCTCGAGGTTCACAGACTCGGAGCCGCTCGAACCGCCGAATGGCGGCTTCTCCGCGAATAAGGCGCGATCAGGCATCGACACGCGTGCCGTCAAGATCATCCTTGACATTCAGCATGCCAATTCCTGAAATCTCTCGAGCCACAGATGCTAGAGAGATCGTGTTAGATGTGCCCACTACACCTTCGTCGCCGAGACGGCGGCGCGATCAATCACACCGGTCTACCATGCGTGGTACAGAAATCGCTGCTAGTCTATCACTGGAGTCAAGCAACGCCACTTCGCGCGCTGAACCGGTGTCACGAGAGTCGATTGGATCGCGGGATCGCCTCCTTCCTTTGTTATTGGGCCCTGGCGTGAACTTGACACCGCGCCGGAGAGCATCGCATCGCAACGCGACACCACGTACAACGAGCCATGGCCCCGAGCGATCAACCCGCTCACTGCATTCAGGCCGACCTCTTCGTACGCCGCAGGACGGCACCTTGCAGTTCTCAGAGGATGACATGATGGATCCTTTCGATAGCACCGACGTTGAGGACGATGCGAGAGAGTCGTCTTTCGCGCCGGGTCTATCGCAAAGAACAGAATCTCTTAGTACTATCATCGGCTCTTCCTCCGATTCACCTCTCGCCGAAGGCATACAGCGCACTCAGACGATGCCTACTGCTTCAGGTGATCGTGTCTGCGACCACTGCGAAGGTCGTGGATATATATCGAGTTCTGCACCCATTCGCCGAACGACGACAGAGCAGAGCACTGGCAGAGAAGCTCCGAGGTCCTCCAGCTCAGCGGTCCCAAGACGGTCCACCCGCACACCGTCGGCCGGACCTTCGACTTCATCCCAAGACTCTGGCGCTCCTGTCAGTCAATCGCGACCCACGCCTAGTCGCATCGTGCGCTCCCCTCAACGGAATGATGCTCGTGTGTACGGCCCCAACGCAGACCCGCGATCGCCAATGCGGACCGATGGCACATCGGTTCTCCAGAACGGACGGTACGCTGACCGTTGAGCGCTTTTTCTGTCTGAGACTCATTCGCGCCCAGGCCAGTGCACTTTACCCGATACACACCACCTCAGAGCCTTGCCGCGTTCAGCGCGTCTTTGCAGACACCTCCAAGGTCGCAGTAGTATCACGATTGAGATGACCAGCAGTAAGATGACCATAGTGTACTTGTTGTGTCTATCCGGTAGTAACGATTGAAATCATTCTATAACGACCATGGAGGTGGTCAAAGTCCGGGGAGAGTGTAGCTGCCTGTCGTGATCAACGAAACTGTAACTTCGCGTGACGTAACGCGCATTAGACGCGAAGGGTGAACCCAGAACTTGAACCACGACGACCACGATAGCTCTGCGTCATCCTTGATCCTTCTCAATGGACTCCTTTGACTCGTACAACTACCAACCGTCTGCCAGTGGATCGAGACTACTCTCCGAAACTTTACCGTCCGGGTCTGTTCAAGATGATCTATCATTATCTGAGCTGTCCCTGGCAGATCGGCCATCTCAGTCACGTCCTTTCAGCTTGCTCCCCCGACATGAAGACCCCGCTACGCCTGTGAAGGACGGCGGAGACGATGTTGAAGTGACCGAGGTCGCGCCGGAAGAGGAACATGTGGAACAGGACACGGCCCAAACCAGAGAAGAACGGCTGAGCAACGACTTGTACACGTTGCGGAAGTTGAACGCCGCCTTTGGGATGTATAACGAGGCCTTGGCCGCAACCGAGTCAGGAACGGAGGTGCGTCGACATTCTGTCTGGCCTTGCTGTTGTCTGACTGCCGGTGAAGGTCTTGGCTGCTCAGCTGGAACAGACCAATACTCTGCTGAACATGTATGTGTCCCTGCTGGGGAAGACGGAAGATACCGCGCGCTTGATCTTTGACGAGGAGTGGCAGGGTGCTTCAGCGGTACGGCCGTACACTACATGCCATTCGCGCGGTGTCGTTACTCACCTGCGCTTCAGGACGAAGCTGCGTTGGAGGAAGAAGTCAGGCAGCGCGAGGAGCAACGCCAGCGTGAAGAGGAAGAACGAGCAGAGGCGGAGCGGAGAGAAAGAGAGATCAGGGAAAGAGAAGAACGTGAACGACAAGCCAAGGAGGAGCAAGCGCGATTAGCCCGCGAGAAAACGGAGAAATCGTCTGCCAGGAGTACAAGCGGCGTACGCGGAGTGCGCGGTACACGGGCTTCGATGAGAGCTAGTGCATCTCGTGGAGCGTCTTCACGCGGAGGTGCGAATTTGCATCCCCATAGACGACGTGAGCTGATCACATCTTTCAGCAGCCAGCGCATCAGTAACTGGGCGTCCTACGGCCGGTGCGGGTCATATGCCTCCCAAAACCTCCCGACCGCCATCAGCAGCTTCGTCTCGTGGAAGCGCGATTGCGCGAGGGTCAAGCTATCGTCGCCCTCCCGGAACTTGACTTACTATGTATGTCAGCTCTTAAACGTGTGGGACGCGTCTGCCAT
Organism: Peniophora sp. CBMAI 1063; assembly: GCA_900536885.1. Taxonomy (NCBI): domain Eukaryota; kingdom Fungi; phylum Basidiomycota; class Agaricomycetes; order Russulales; family Peniophoraceae; genus Peniophora; species Peniophora sp. CBMAI 1063. Next base: position 173,172 of record UWZB01000135.1, read on the forward strand.
ACCCAATGTCGAGGTATATGAACGATCTTGGCCATTCAATGTCACCCCCAAAAAGGCGTCGCAAGTGTGATGCTCTTCCTCGCGCTGCATGAAGTGAGCCTGACGGGAGTCGCTTGCTCCAATCCTGATCACAAGTTGAACAGCTTACCGGCCTTCATCCGGCGCTGCGCTCTCTCCGCTCCCGTTCTAAGCGCAAAGCCGAAAACGGGGTGTCAGTACCACGCGTCGAGGTCTGTGAGATAGATGAAGGAACAGTGCGGCAGTTGGAGGATATAAAGGGCTTAGAGGTCGACTGGGATGAATCCACCGGCAATACTGGAGAGGACGAGGACGAGGATTTCGGGTGTGGATTTTGTGGGGACGATAACTACCAGGCATGTTTGGGCGACGATTTCAACGACGACAGCTTCTATCACTCTGAGTGTATATAGGCGTGTACGCGAGGGTGATGTCCCTTAACTAAATACCATCTGTGTCTGAATTGCGAATAGCACAAGTACAGCTCCATAGACTCATAGTTCGACCTCTGTGAGGTAAGCCAGCGCCTCGTCTTTGCAAGTAAATAGCGGCGCCGTTTGTGATAACTCGGTATGTTCCCTTTGATACTATCATTGATAGGCGCCCTCTCTTGAGCTGTGCAAGACTAGTCTGTAGTACATACATGGAACTACGCTGCGCAGCCTTCCTTCGGGTGGCGTTGGCGAGCGACGCGACCCGGGCCGAGAGATCCTTTGCCGACTTCGATAGAGTGATAGGAGGCCTTCCTAGAGATTCGGCGTGACCCGATATCTGGAGCCTCATTGTGGCTACAATCATTGTAGTTGCTGCTATATCGTGAAAGCATAATCTTGGTGAAAGAGTGGTTGGGCTCGAGGATGTTCGGTGATCGCCGCGTGGGCGCCAGCAAGTGATTTGATGTTAACGCACCTTGCTCCTGACTGTCATGCGCACATACTAAGCCTGAGTTCGAACGCTGAGCTTGCCAAAACAGCTCCATGGGCTTCGCCACTCCTGGTACAAGACGTGCGATCAACGGATAGACTGCCTTGCGCAGTACACTCGCTGCCACGGTGAGCGTGGCGAACGGCGGTCTCCTCCGCCAATCATGGCTTTCGTCGGGTCCCCGCAGCCGACTCCTTTACGCTACGATCTGGAGATGAGCGCCGGGTGTATCGCAGAGCGGGACGGACATTACCTGTTATGTGGTGTCCGCAGCTAGCGAAGAACTTGATAGTCTTCTCTCGCGGCGCAGCAATGGTACAGATCTGGCTAAACTCAAATGTCAATCGGCGGGATGCGCGGCGCAGAGATGTGCTTGCCGTCTCGCGAAGAAGTCGAAGCTCCATTATTTCGTGAGGGCCTATTGGTGCTCAAGAGCCTGGCGTCATTTGGACGTACATACGCGCAAGTTCTACATGTCCCAGTGTCAAGTGTTGACTGGCTGTGCAGTTGCAAAGCAGTCGCTTTGATGCCAGTTCATTACAATCACAGCTTTGCGAGACGCGAATACGTCCATTCCCACTGCGCGGCAAATCGCTTCCTGAGTGTTGTCCGTACGTCGTGTTACCGGTGCGTCCTTCTTTGAGATCGTCAATCAGATTCGCTTACCTATTCATAGGTTTATTGGACGTTTGGCAGTGTCGTATAAGAGGACCCCAAAAGAGACGGACAACTATAGGCCCTGTCCCTTCTCTCTGCATCCAAGACACCGGTCATACTCTCGTTGACTCTGTTCCCGCTCAGAAGGTCATGCTTCTTCTCAATCATTACCTTTCTTCGCTCGTACTTCTCGGCACACCGACGTTCGCGGCAGTTGTGAGCCAGACGCTCACCATCGCCAACGCGGATATCTCACCGGATGGCTTCACTCGCTCGTATGTTGGTCGAATTCTACTTTGCGGCAGAAGTGCTGACTGATTCAACTAGGGCATCCCTTGTCAACGGCACCTTCCCTGCTCCCTTTCTCTCCGGCAATACGGTATGTCTCATGCAATTGTCTTTCTCAGACAGAATTGATCTCAACGCGTATGTGCAGGGCGACAACTTTCAACTCAATGTTGTGAATAACCTCGACGATACCACCCTTGACTTGGTTACCACTGTTCACTGGCACGGCCTCTTTCAAAATCATACCAATGAAATGGATGGAGTAGACTCGGTCACGCAATGCCCAATCATCCCGGGAAACTCATTGTGAGCCTCCTCATCGCACTCCTCGCGAATTCCGGCTCAATCCGTGAAGCTTGTACAACTTCAGTGTTCCGGATCAGGCTGGTACGTTCGCTGCAGTCTTTGCATTTTCTCAATCTCACGCCCTACGTGCAGGCACATATTGCACGTATAGTTCCCTCTCTCCCGGACCCTCATTCTGACTTTGCGTCCACCGCTTCATAGGGTACCACAGGCAAGCAAAGCTTCATTTACGTCGCTCTCGCTCCAAAGCTCACGTTGACGATTAGCCATTACCATGACCAGTACTGTGACGGCAAGGACCCTTATTTATCGCCAACCATAAAATGCTGACTATGACCCCAAACAGGTGTCCGTGGCGCTTTAGTTATCTACGGTACGTCCCGAAAACGTCTCCTTAAAAGGCGTCCTCAACTGATGGCATGGCAGACCCCTCGGATCCGCACGCAGATCTCTATGATGTCGACGACGAATCAACAATCATCACTCTTTCGGTAAGTCAGGTCAGGGTTCTTGACTTTGCGTAAGCTCAGGGGACGAGTAGGATTGGTACCACTTTGTTAGCCCACAGGCTGCAGCGGTGAACACAGCAAATTCGACACTCATCAACGGGCTTGGTCGATGGAGCGATAGCACGGGAAGCGACCTCACAGCAGACCTTGCAGTGATCACGGTCACCTCGGGTTCCCGGTACGCTTCAACCACCCGCGCGTATCTTACTCTCCGAGCTCATATGTTTCATAGCTACCGCATGCGCCTTATCTCTTTGTCTTGGTAAGATTCTCCGCCGATCATATCGCGCTCATGGCTCACGCTTTTGTCTCCAAGCGACCCCAACTTCGAATTCTCCATCGATGGACACAACATGACTATCATCGAGGTGGAAGGCGTGAACGTGCAGCCGCTCGTTGTCGACCAGATCCAAATTTACGCCGGTCAGCGCTACTCGTTCGTCCTGAACGCCGACCAGTCGCCCGATAACTACTGTAAACGTTCCTCTCGATGATGATGTGACGTACCCTCATGGCCCTCTCAGGGATCCGCGCACTCCCGAACACCGGCAACACTACATACGACGACGGCCTGAACAGTGCTATTCTACGCTACAGCGGGGTTGATGAGGTTGAACCGACCACAAACTCGTCTATCTCTCAAGCTCTCGTCGAGACTGACCTACACCCTCTTGTGTCAACTCCCGTCCCCGGGACAGCAGGTGCAGGAAACGCAGACGTCAATCTAGAACTTGATATCGCTTATGTGGGTGTATTTGTCATGCGAAGTCCCATTTACTGACGTGTAGGATCACAGACGGGAACCGCATTCACCATCAACGGCGACGAGTACATCTCGCCTTCAGTCCCCGTTCTCCTCCAGATTCTCAGCGGCAACACAAGCGCATCCAGTCTCCTACCATCTGGTAGCGTGTACTACCTGGACAGAGACCAGACAGTTGAGATCACCATTCCTGGTGGTTCCGCTGGCTCCCCTCATCCGTAAGCGCTTACCTTGGCTGTTTGGTCTTGCGCTGATCGTTGGCAGGTTCCATTTGCACGGACATACATTCTGGGTCGTTCGTAGTGCAGGAAACGATACATACAAGTTCGTCTTTCCGTTTCTTTCTCTATATTACGCTCATGTATACATGCAGCTACGATGACCCGATTGTGCGCGATGTCGTCAACACCGGCAATACCGGGGATGAGGTGACCATCCGTTTCACTACTGAGAACCCTGGACCTTGGTTCCTTCATTGCCACATCGGTGCGTTCTCTGTCTCATTATATCCGCGGCTCTGCGCTGACTCTCGCATATAGACTTCCATCTGAACTTTGGTCTGGCTGGTGTGTCCAAGTCTCCGTCATCCCATGTGGCCTGCCAAACTGACCCGTTTGCTAGTCGTCATGGCGGAGGCGCCTACTGATGTTGCTTCCAATGAAGAGAACGGCTCGCCCACTGGTAGGCTTACCCTCTCCAATTTATGATCACGAACTGATGCTCTATCTCAGCTGCTTGGGAGGCCCTCTGCCCGGCTTACAGCAACTACGTCGGCTCGTAGATAACTCGCGGATACTGCCCTCATGATGGAGACTCAATCACGCGGACCACAAGGCCGCCCCCGGACATTCTCTTTTTTCTTCTATCTCTAATCCAGTACATCCCTCTCTTGTACATTTGGCTATTGCCTCGATATCCGCCCAAATACACTCAATCTTATAGCAAAGTGACTTGACTTCATGTGATAGATCGCGTCAGTAACGCATCTCCCTGCGTGCCTGGAGCTGTACGCGAAAGAGATCGAAGTCGTCTGCAGAGGAGAGCAAAATGCGAGAAACGTTGGATCCCGGACGTTCCCTGACCGCATTTGAAGTGAACCTTGGCCGTGAAACCAAACATTGTAGAGCAATGAGATCCGTGGGAGTGCAAGATGTTTTACATATACATTTGAGAAGCAAGCAGTGACAAGTTGCGCTTTAGAGCTCTTCCTTCTTCTTGTGCGGCTCGAGGCCGATGAGCTCTGTCTCAAAGACAAGAGCGGAGTTGGCGGGGATGGTGTTGCCGAAGCCCCGAGGGCCTGCAGTAGGTGTCAGTACATGCATTTCCGGAGTCGCGGAGAGAGTTGAACGTACCGTATGCCAATTGCGATGGGATCGTGAGTGTGCGTTTCTCACCAACACACATACCCTGAAGACCCTGGTCCCAGCCCTGGATGACCTGACCGACACCGACTGAACAAAGGGCATTAGTACCGGACGAACTCTGTACTGCGAGATAGGCACTCACGGCGGAGCGGCAAGGGCTGACCGCGGTCGTAGCTCGAGTCGAACTTGTTACCGTTTGACCAGAGAGTGCCGGTCTGTAGGCACAATCAACATCTGAAACTGACCGTCCAGATACAGAGCCACACGCACGTAGTGAACCTTGATCTTGTCGTTAGTCGTAGCCTTCTCCGTGCAGTCCTCAGGCATGAACGTCGTGTCGATCTTGAGCTCAGTAGGCGGCTCCTCGGCAGCCACAACGGCAGCGACGCCAAAGAGAAGGGCAGATACGACGGAGAAGAGCTTCATGGTAGTGGTCGCTGGGGAAAGCACTGAACTCGAACTCGAACACGTCTCCGCACGTTCAGCAGCGTGGCACCGCGATCACTGATCGGACATGTCGCGTGGCCTGTCAGGCTGATCCGCGTTTGCGCTAAGGCGCGGTGATTATTGCTCCATTTTTAACCAAGCATATTTAACCGTTATTTAACCGCGTTAATATACACTGTTCAAAACTGCCGAGGCCAAGGCCATATGTACTTAACTAACCCTAACCTAGGGCAGAGGCACCTATAGCACACTGTAGCCTGCAAGATTGCTTCAGCATCCTCCAGCCGCGACGGTAGGGAAGCGCGCGAGACGTATTGACGAGAGGGAGGCATAGTCCAGCCCAACTCGGGCCGAACGCCAGAGTTCACAGGCGCCCGACCACCCCGCGGCGCTGGCGAGCTGGCGCTACCTCCGCCGCGCCTTCATCGCCCGTACGAGTCGGGGCAAGTTGGAGTCGATGATTTCCATGACCCAACTTCCAAGCGAGAGTACGGGTATCTACCTCTTACACAAGACCTCGGTGTGCATACGGCCCGCTTTGCCAGTACTACCCCGTTACCGCACATCTTGCGCTCGCGGCGGCGGTCACGGCGGCGGCGGCCCGCACACAGAAAGTC
>UWZB01000135.1:179074-237457 GCA_900536885.1 Peniophora sp. CBMAI 1063
GGCAGAGGCACCTAAAGCACACTGTAGCCTGCAAGATTGCTTTAGCATCCCCCAGCCGCGACGGTAGGGAAGCGCGCGAGACGTACCGACGAGAGGGAGGCATAGTCCAACCCAACTCGGGCCGAACGCCAGAGTTCACAGGCGCCCGGCCCGCGGCGCTAGCGAGCTGGCGCTGAACGTCTGATTTGAACCTCCGGCGCGCCTTCATCGCTCCGTAATACGAGTCGGGGCAAGTTGGAGTCGATGATTTCCATGACCCAACTTCCAAGCGAGAGTACGGGTATCTACCTCTTACACAAGACCTCGGTGTGCATACGGCCCGCTTTGCCAGTACTACCCCGTTACCGCACATCTTGCGCTCGCGGCGGCGGTCACGGCGGCGGCGGCCCGCACACAGAAAGTCTACGCGCAGAGCCGATTCATTTGAATATCCAGCCCGCGATCCGTTGGCGACGCTGTCCCGCACGCTGCTTATCCGTAGAAGGAGTGTGCCTGGGTTAACATTTTTAACAGGTTTATTAACATGGTTAATTAACCTAACCCTAACCCTACCGTTAATTAACGGCGTTAAAAGTAGCCAGAGCATTAATCACCGAGCCTTAGTTTGCGCTTTCTCGCAGTCGGCCGTTGCCGATAAGCTCACGTGCAGCTGCTCCAACCCTAGCCCAGGGTTCGCTCGCCCGCTCGATCGGCAGGAATTAACCGAGATATTGAGCTCATCGCCGCGCACAACGAGCACGAAGCCATGGTACGCCGAAATGCTGCCCGTTTCTTTTATGACGCCGTTTGACTGCGTGAGATAGCCTTCCCAAAAGACTTTCCGCACGAAGCGCATCCTCGCCAAGGCGTCGCGCCAGAACCGGTGCGTGCTCATTTTCCGAGGAGAAGAGGGTGGAGGATTGACCGTCGTTGTAGCCCCATTCCCCAGTGGTTCCGCTTGAAGACGGACACCAAGATCCAGGTGCGTAGTCCCATATTGAATGAAGAATGGTACTGATGATATCTTTTATAGTACAACGCCAAGCGCCGCCACTGGAGGCGCACCAAGCTCAACATCTAAGCGTGCTCATACGCCGCTCGGTGTTGCTGCGTTCGCACCCATACACTTGTTGGACGCCCGACTCGACATCATCGCTTGTGGGGTGGATGTAAGAGGTGCTTTGGGAGGGCCGTCGTTGCGCCTGGCCGGGGGTCAGCCATGCATGCATATGTATCATTTCCACGTCCGTTTCATATGACCCATCGAAAAACTCTTCGCATGCACGACCTTACCGGAGCGTGATGGGATATTGGAGGATACGCAGTCCCCTGAAGGTAGTGGTGCACCATGTTCAGGTGGTGACGTCCGCTTCGCGTCGTCGGGCTCGTCCAGTTCCTTGGGCCTCTGACCTGCGTCTCCTACGAAAGTGTCTCCGCCCTTCTGACCGCTCGCTCATCGTGAAGGCGACTGAATGGCGGTGTAAGTATCCCCGTGCTCATCGATGATGCTCGAAGGCCTCAGCGGCATCTCGTCTTCTTGCTTGGACAGGTGTTGAGGTTATTGTCATCGATTACCCGAGTTAGGAGTCGTAAGAGGATCTCTGCGGGCCCAGTAAGCGTGCATGCACGTCTTTTGGCAGATGCTAGACTTGTAATCGTTCTTACTGTGCGCGCTGACTGAGGCAAGCTCGAGTGCCGCGCAAGGACACTTATGCGCTCATTTCCTAGTCTCACTTCACCATGACTGAGATGACGCTGGACGCGCATATCTTTAGAACCTCGCAGATATAGGCTCGTGGGTCTTGCACACGAGGTGGGCAGTTCGTTTATTCTGATTGACACTGTCAAAAGCTGGCGAGTGATTGTCCCGGTCCATCCGCGAATAGTATATCCCATTCAGAACACTACTAAAGAGGTAATCTACTTCGATCCAGGGCCGCCGATACCGACATTAAAGATGGAGAGCAGAGCGAAGCAGCCATACAGCAAGCCGACGGGGTACGCGACAAGGAAGCGCTGGTCGGACATCTGCAGCACCGCGACGAAGATGCCCGATGCGGACCATGTACACCAGGCGATGGAGAGGGAGGAGAGGAAGTAGCCGAGGTAACCACTGTAGAGGACGTCAGCTGGAGGGAACGACGTGGACAGAGACGCGACACGTACTGCAGTTGTAGAGGGATGGATAGCAGGGCCACGGCGACCATGGGCAGGAGACAATACCCCAGGACAGACCCGGTACGGTATGCGTCGATGCCTTTCTGGGACATGAGATTGAGGAGGGTGTATATAGACATAGAACCTAGTAGGGCCAAGCCGTAGATGTACCCGAACTGAGGTTTCCCTGACTGTAAGAGCCATCAGTACACGTCCTCTCCAAACATAGACGCCGGGGGATATGAAGCAGACGCGCGCACGTGGCAAGCGCGCCGCGACGTGGAAGGCAGGAACACTCACGAAGAGCAAGCCCATCGCAAACAAGAAGCATATAATGATCGGCCCCGCCAAGTCAGCGTCGTCCATAATATTTGCGTCTACTCGTCCAAGCGGGTTGAGCACGGCCATGCTCTTCGCTCGTATGTGTCCAAAGTTGATCCCGAGCTCTGGTAAATCCCGAATAAACTCTCCGCGCACACGCATCTATCCGGATACGGACCTTCCAATAACGGAGGCTCGCCCTCGAATCCGCCAGTCCCAAATGCCGTCCACCAAGGTCCGACAGGCTGAATATAACCCTGTGCGCCGGGCTGCGTGGGGATCGCGCCGCCTGCGCCGACGCTGCCTGAGAGTCCCGTGCGCGAGTCGTAGAAGGACGAGTTCTCGTTGTAGAATTGCAGCGGCTCGGCTGGCTGGGCCGCGTAGCCGTAGCTCTGAGCTGGTGCCTGACCGTAGGAGGAGGACGGCTCTTGCCACATTGTGTTGGGTAGAAGGAAAGCGAGAGGCGGTGAAGTGAAAGTGAAGGTTTGGTTTAGAGCTTGAAGTGACTTGAATTGGAGTTGAAGGCAAGCACGCGCGCGAGACTTTTCGCGTCGTGTTGCTTGCTTTCTGCCGCCATGGTGCGCACCCTCTACCCACATCATCTTCTTGCTCTGTGATACTGACATTCAATCAAACGTATAAAGCCGCAGAACGAGTACATCGAAGAGCACATCAAGCGACATGGTCGCCGGCTCGATTACTTTGAGAAGAAGTGCGTCTCCCGTCCCCTTTCCTGACAAATAATTCTGACTTGCCCATCAGGCGCAAGAAGGAGGCACGTGCGGTGCACAAGTCCTCGGCTGTCGCACAGCAGGCCTTTGGTCTGAAGGCCAAGCTCTTGCACGCTAAGCGCCACAAGGAGAAGGTGCAGCTCAAGAAGACGCTCAAGGCACACGACGAGCGCAACGTCAAGCAGGCCGACTCCGAGGCTGTACCCGATGGCGCTCTGCCGACGTACCTGCTCGACCGTGAGGGGCAGAAGGACGCCAAAGCCCTGTCCAGCGCGCTCAAGCAGAAGAGGAAGGACAAGGCGGCGAAGTTTGCTGTGCCGTTGCCCAAAGTTCGGGGGATCGCTGAGGACGAGATGTTCAAGGTCATGCGGACAGGAAAGCAGAAGCAGAAGAGCTGGAAGAGGATGGTCACGAAGGCGACGTTTGTTGGGGAGGGCTTCACGAGGAAACCGGTGAAGATGGAGCGGTTCGTGAGGCCGATGGCGTTGCGCTACAAAAAGGCGAATGTCACACATCGTATGTCTCTTCACTTCTACATGCAAGTGCAATGCTAATGTCATTGCAGCGGACTTGAAGGCGACCTTCCAGCTCCAGATTCTTGGCGTCAAGAAGAACCCGCAGAGCCCAATGTACACCCAGCTTGGCGTCATGACCAAGGGAACGGTCATCGAGGTCAACGTTTCCGAGCTCGGTATGGTCACCGCTGGCGGCAAGGTCGTCTTCGGCAAGTACGCCCAGGTCACGAACAACCCCGAAAACGATGGCTGCATTAACGCCGTCCTGCGTGCGTATCTATTCTCCCTTCCGAGAGTCAAATACTGACGTCTGCTGTCCAGTTGTCTAGATGCTCTCTGCTTGCTTCAGGATCTCTTCTTTACTGTACCTTCTCATGCATCTGTATCCCTAGCACGCCACATCCCTATGTCCCCTGCGCTTGTCATTATAATACATGCTTTATGCGACCAAAAACGGAAGTCGGACCCGAACCCATCAACCGCGCCACACGGTGACTCTCGAAGGTTGAACTCACACTTCCACCTTCGCTCATTAACCAGACCTACAATGTCGCACTCACCCTCCCCAGCCCCTTCGGGCTCCCCAGCGCCCTCAGGGTCGCGACACAAAGCGACGCCAGTAGAGAAACAGCGTAGCCAGCTGGAGCGCTTGTTGAAAGACCCGTCGAAGCCTGCGTTCATTCCGGCCGCGCCCAAGGCGAAGGAGATCAGGCCGCCGAGGGATATGATGAAGAATGTGCAGGGCAGCAGTGCCGGCGCAGGTTCAGGAGAGTTCCATGTTTACAAGGCGAGCAGGAGGAGGGAGTATGAGCGGTTGAAGGCGTTGAGTGACGAGTCGCGTGCAGTACGTGGTATCGCTCCCACTACGGCATATAATATACAGGTGGCTAATAGTAATACAGGAGCAAGAGAAGGCTGAGTTTGAGGCGAAGAAGAGAGCGAGGGAGGAGGAGGCTGAGGCGAAGACAGCGAAGAACAGGGCGAAGCGGATGAAGAAGAAGGGCCGGGCGAAAGGAAATGGCAAAGACGGCGAGGGTCAAGCCGCTTCTGGAAACTCTGCCGGTACGGGTGGTGGTGGGAATGAGCCGCCGTTGAAGAAGAAGAGGATGGTCAATGGCGCGGTGGTCACGTTCAGGAAACCGGGCGAGGGGAGTGGGGACGAGAGCGACGGGGACGAGGGTGACGTCGGGCCGGCGCCACCAGCCGAGGTCTCGGTACATGAAGAGGCTTCGGGCGAAGCTGTACCGCAGGCTGAGGGAGCGAAGTTGACTATCATAGAGGACGAGTGAGGTGCGTAGTACATGCTTTCCCGAGAGATCTGTTCATTGTTCTGACACCTCGCAGGTAGTGTATGTTAGCTGTACATCACTATATTGCCGGACACCCGGCTCGTACTCGCTTGCCAGATGGGACATAAAATATCTTTACTTTGGCAATGTCTTCCGCATCAAGAAGCTCGGCGTCTGGAGCGTCCGCGCCTCGTGCTTCGCAGGTTTGATTTGATCTCAACTTTTACGCGCGTTTTGGACTTTTGCATCAATCCACCATGGCTACCCCAGAACCTATCGAGAACCCCGACTCTCCCATGCCCGATGCAACTTCAGACGACGACGACGACGATCAAGAGCTGATCGCTTTGGGTACTTCGCTCATCCAAGCTGTACTGGAGCGCAAATCGCGCGAAGACATCAAAACCATACTTGCCGCCGGCGCACCGACATGGTATCAGGATGACGATGGCTGGAGTGTGCTACATGCCGCAGCACAAGTTGAAGATGCTTCTATCATACCGTTGCTATTGGAGGAGGGCGCGCTGTGGAACTGCGGTGCGCCGGTTTAACATCTGTGGGGTGAAGGGATTATGAATCCGGTCTCATTTCCTCAGTCGACAATCTCGGCAATTCACCTGGGGACATTGCACTCAGTATGAACAATGAGGAGTGCTATACGGCTATACGCGACGCCGGCCTTCGTTCAGGTATATCTTCTTCTGCATTGCCAGACATCTAAGTACTTACATGCCCGCAGAGTTGACGCTTCAACTTCTTTCCGCGCATACAGCCGACATGCCCTCGGAACTCGTCTTCAAAGTCGAAGACGACAGCGCACTAGCATCGACAGATGCGTATCTTCAGTCGCAGTTGCGATATACGACAGATGGGTATGGCCAGGAGATCGTACTACTACGCGATCCTGACAACGGGATCGAGGTCGGCGTGATGATGGGGTGGGAGAAAGAGTTGAGTGCGTACTCGTTGTCAGATACGGGGAAGGGATGCTGAGAGCGGCCCTCGTGAAGTGCAGGAAAGCGTTAGAGCCTTATGTGCGGAACACCCGACGTTGAAAGCGGGAAAAGGGCTAAGGATATTGAATGTTGGCTTTGGACTGGGCATCGTACGCGACTACTACATCTTCTTCTGAGCTTCAGTGGTACTGACTTGAACCAGATCGACAGCTTATTTCAAGAGCTTAACCCTCCACCAGCAGAACACGTCATCATCGAACCGCATCCGGATGTATTGGCACATATGCGGGAGCGAGGCTGGTTCGAGAAGCCGGGCGTCAGGATACTCGAGGGGAAGTGGCAAGACTTTGTCGGGACTGATGCGTTGAAGGATGGAGGGTTTGATGTCGTCTATACGGATACGTTCTCGGAGGACTACGAAGCGCTACACAAGTTCTTCAAGCACGTCCCAAAGTTGCTTTCTGGTCCGGATGCAAGATTCGGGTTCTTCAATGGACTTGGCGCGACAAGTATGTCCTCTCTCACGCTAGCATGCTCTGCCTGTGCTGATGGTTGCTCAGATGCTGTGTTCTACGACGTGTATACAAGACTAGCGGCGCTGAACCTTGACGATTTAGGGTTAGAGACGGAGTACGAGGATGTTGACGTTGCGGAGAAGCAGGGTGTGGATCGGTGGGGGCGGACGAGAGAGTACTTCTCCATGCGACTGTATCGGATGCCTGTGTGCAGACTCAAGCCCGCTACTTCGTAGGCTCTACAGCCCTCTGCTATACGTACTACTCTTACCACGGGTTGTCATTGTAATCATGATGACTTGCTGTCCTCTACGAATCCAGCACCAAGTAGACCGCCCGCGTTGATATGTGTAGTACTATGTGGCTGATTCGCCTCCGGAAGCCACCCATTCTCGTCGAACTGCATGGATTTGCAATACGCAGATAGGCGATAGAGTTCACCGTGTCCTGTCACGACATATGAAAGTGTGGCGCCGAGTGATTGCACGTGTGGTGGATTTCCCAAACGCGGCGCACTCGCCGCCGCGTCTCGTCCGAACGCGAGCTGTCTCTCCACTACCACCGCGTGCCGACTACATGTCATGCACATACGCTACCATGGCCAGCGTCAGCATATCGTCGAATCCGTAAGCGCTCGGCGCACTCTACCTTAGTATATACGTTAATCACGAATACAGCTTGACAGGCTCTTGTACCAGCTACACGTCCTGTCCTTCTTCATGGCGCCATCACTGCTCTCCCTCTGCATCCGCCTCTTCGCCCAACTCCAGATATCACGACCGCGCACTGTCGACCCGAAGCGAACGTTACGCTTCTGGTACCTGGTCATCTTGCTCTTCAATATTGGCTCGGTATGGTCACACGCGATCAGCGGGGTACCGGAGGGACGGACGGTCATCCTCGACTTCATCGGCATGGGTATGTACATCAGACTCGGACTGGTTTGCAATCATATTGATAACACTATTATAGCCGTTGAGCCGTCGAAGGCGCAGCTCCTCTTCCTGGATTTCTCAATCATATTCCTTTCATTCATCCTCACCACCATCTCTTTCGAAACATCATACATCGCGGCCGCACCCGCAGGCTCGACCGACACTCTCGCACCCTCACTTTCACACCACAACGCCTACGAGCCGATACCAGCATCATCATCACATACATCACATTTCGCCGACACATTAGTACTCGAATTGACACTCGCCCACTTCGCGAAACACATCCGCAACCCGCCACCGCCTCACGACGACGAGCCCGAGGGAAGTCTGCTCCCATTACCAGCGACAAGTGCTGCGCTACCCCGGGCTTTGCGTGCCATGATGCAGGCGCGGGTGGCGCGCACACGGAGACAGACGCCGGGCCAGGGACAGACGCAAACAGCGGGGCAACCCTCGACAGGTGAACCGGCGCGAGCGCAGGGGGACGGTGCCGAAGCGAGGAGAGTGCCGGGCGCGATGGACGATCCGGACTGATTTGTTATTACACATATGTATGCGGATTATCTGTGGGTATTGCGGAATGATACGCGGACTGGCGGCATCGAGTGGCTTTGGTTGCATATATTTCACCAGTTTCTCTTCATCTTTATATACCAGACGAGGAGATGTTTTAATGATAATGTACGATGTTTGAGGGGGAGGGAGATGTACATACCGCATCGCGCATGCACCGGCCGAACTGCTCGAATTCGGCTTTGCAGATGTCCTTTTGGACGTCCGTGTACGTGGCGAGAATGCATTTCCCGTACGCGGTCGCTTGAGCGGCGCACGTCGTGGTGGACGCTTTCGCGAAGCGCTTGAGAGGGGTCAACGTCGCCGGCGCGACGCTTGTGCTTGGGCTCATGATGGCTGCGTGAAGTACGACGCGCTGTGGACGGCGTAGAGAGTGTTCGGGGAAGGAGACAGGGGCACTTGCGTCACGCGAAGCCCACGTTTGATCGCGACGCGGGTACGCGCTCAATGAACCGAGTGCGGAAAGCTTGCACAACGCTCTCACTCACCAGCAAAGGCGGCTTGCCGCGGTCTGGACGCGTCTTCTGCTCGACTAAATCAAAGGCTACACACATACTCCACCAGTAGCAAAAGATATCTCTTCATGGACTGTTGACACGCATCCTTGTGTCGCCCAGTTTGAACCATGGCCGCGCACGTTAACCCCCTCTTTACGGTCGTTGCGGGAATAGTCGCTATCGCTACTATCGCATATGTCTTCTTCTGGAACAGCTTCTTCGGCTCTCTACTCGGCTTTTTCATACGCGTAGCGTATTGGAACCAGGGCGAGAACAGTATATGGGTAGAGATCGGTGCGGTTTGCTCCCAGGATATAATGAGTGTGAAAGTTGACTAAAGTTTAAGGGTCTATACACTTCTCTCTTGTGGCGGGAAGGATTCTCTTTAAGGATGTCAAATATCACTCGAGCAACCAGACCATCAAGATTGTGAAGGGCCAAATCTCCTGGAGATACTGGATCCGGGCACCCGCGGACGAGAAGGAGTTTCAGATGCGCACGGAGGGTTCAGGTACTTTTTATTGGTTTACCAGTAATTGCTAATCCTTATCTTGACACAGGGAAGCAAAGTTTGCGGACCTCAACGTGCCGCATTCATCTGGCGCTCGACGGTCTCGAGTGGCGCATGTACAACCGAACCGCCGCCTTCGACTACATAGCGCAAAGGATGGAGGAGAAGCACCCGAACACACCACGTACGCCCCGTGGCACACCTCGCACAAGCATAGACGGTGCAACGTCTGCGCTTCGTAACGTCTTCAGCAAGCACTCTATGGATGCGGATACCGATGGCCCGGGCGATCCCACGTTCGGCTCAACTCCCTTCGCCTTGCCTGATAGACTGCGTCGCGCGGTTGACTGGATACGGGACCAACTACCGGACTTAGACCCGAAGAGTCTACTGCCTCTTAGCTTCTATGTCCGGAAGGGCATCATCACTTGCGGCAACATCTCGACGCCCTCGCTCTTGGTCGCAGAGTTTAGCACGGCTGATGGCGCATACGGGAACTTACATGTAAGAGCGCCCCAATGTGGTTCTTGCGTTACAACACTGATATGCTATAGTCTCGGTCACCGCTGGATCCGTACAAGCAGGTGCTGGACATCACCTTCGAGAAGGCCTCTCTCAACTTCATGGAGAACGAGTTCCACGACGAGCCGATGGCCGGCACGGGTGAACGCATTCATGATGAGCTCGAGACCCGTCACTCTTTGGCTATGCGCCCGGACCGATATCTCGTCTACCGCCTTTTCGCAAAGCTATGGCGCCACGCAAAGCTACAGCGTATCATCGCGCTCTATAGGCATGGACCGCGCGGACGACCCGCGAACGCGCATTCTCGCTTCCGGTTCAGGCGCGCAAAGAGCGTTGAGCAGGACACACCCGTCGGTATCGACTTCTCCACGTACGAGTACGCGCAGGAGCGCACGATTCTCGAGGCGCCTGTGTTATCGCTGTCTTATTACGTCGACGTTGTGGGACCTGTCCCGTGCGACCCTGCACCCTCGCACTCTGAGAACTTCGACATCGGCAACGGCGGCGACGCGCCCGAATGGGGTATCGACCTTGTCATCCACGGAGGGTTCGTGCGGTATGGCCCGTGGGCGGACAGGCAGAGGGCAGACCTGCAGAGGGCGTTCTTCCCGCCGACATATCAGAGCACAGAGCCTACGCCGAAGCTATCGCCAGGAGACAACAGGACGTGGACTGCGATGCGGATCTTCGTAGAGCTTAGGCAGGGCACGACAGTGTACATGCCGTTTCGAGAGCCGTCGAAGGATTGGCAATGGGACGGTCTATACCGTGGCCCACGACCACGTAGGCGAGAAGCGGCGTCACTCAGCATCAAGGCCGGAGACGACTCTACGATCAACTACCTCATGCCCATGGTCGCAGGCGCCGAAGGATTTCGTCCGCTTCTCGAGGTGCATCTGGACAGCGTCACCGTCAGCAGTAGTCTGAACGATATCCGCCTACTCACAGCGGAGTCGTGCCGGATTCAAGGAGACATGCACTCGCCGCTACAGTGGAACGCAAGCCGGGTGTGGCGCTTCGGCATCTCGCTGCGCCAGCCAATCCTGTTCTTGCTGCGCGATCACATCAATATGCTCACGGACCTTGGGAAGGATTGGACGACGGGCCCGCCGAGTGCCTATGCGACGTGGGTGCCGATGACCTATGCCGTCGACGTGGATATGCGAAACTACGAGCTCAACCTCTACGTCAACGATCACAACATCATCGACAAACCTCTTCTGCGCGAGGAGAACGGTGAGCGTCGCAGTTTGCAGAGCCGCTCGAGCTCGTACTGATGTGGACTGCCCAGCTATCATGACGCTTCGCGGCTCTGTTTTCAAGAACGACAACATCATACCCTCGGACAGATATCGCCCGCTCTCAACGACCATTCCATTCAACATTGAAGCGCCCAATGTTATGGTCAGCCTCACGCTTCCGAAGTGGAGCACGCACAGCCTGCTTGCATCCGAGCCTGTTGAGAAGATTGGTCGCTTTGGACGTCTACGACTTGAAGGATCGTATCAGTACTATGCTGACCGGCGTGTGGACAATATCGAGCGACTCAGGTTGCACTTCATTGTCCGTGGCTTCTTGTCAACTTCACTCCATCGTTCGCTAACATTGCCATAGACCGAGGGCTTGATCTTTAAGAGTCTCGGGTGGTCGATCCGATACTTTATGATACTTCAGGAGAACTACTTCGGCTCGTTCACGCACTTCTCGACGATACACGAGTACCTCGCCCGGCGAGAGAGTGGTCGTATTGGCGATCCCGTAGTTGACAAATACCGTCCAGGATCGGTGAGTACACTGTCCATAGCCTAAAATGATACACACACTGAGCGCTAGCTACAGTCGAACATGATGCAGGTTGAGCTGGAGGTCACTCTCGACAAGGGTCTCATGTACATGCCGGCGGGGATCGTCGGCTTCGAAACGTGCAACTTGGACAAAGGCCAGCTCATACAGGATGTCGATCTGGGGGGCGCTGTTGTGTACTCGATTCCCGAGTTGCAGATTGTACTCACGGTGAACGAGTTCGGGATGGGTATGGGTCATCGTATTTCTCTGCTATATACGCTCATATGTCTTCTTAGAGGTTGCGTTAAACTTCGGGACCGTCCATGCCAACGTGCTCGAGCACGTCACAGAGCGAGAGATCTACGCCACACCATCGCAGTGGCGCCCAACGTCAGAACAGCTGCACATAGACGGTCTCACAGTCGGCATCACCGCGCTCTATGGCCCGCAGCCTCTAACAGCATCATACATGTGGATGTGGGAAGTTCAGCTCGGGGAGATCAAGGGCTCGCTTTCCTCGGCAGACACTCGCACGTTTGGTGTTGCGTTTGGCTCGTTCTGGACGAATTTCAAGGACCCCTTTAACTCTCCCGCAGCGGACTACGCTATTCAATCGCGCCCCGATGGCAACTTCTACAAGATCTCCATCGCGGGTATCGACCTGATGTCTTCAGTTGGCGATGTCGCAATGCAGCTCTGTCTCCCCACTGGTCTTCGCTTCGACACAAATGATCTGGCAACCGACTCGTACAAGAGAGTGATCAGTATCCGGGTACCGGAGGCCGTCGTACGCTGCCTACGCCGGTGCGCTTCTCGGGACATATGGATAGAGGCTGGCGAGATTCGACTCGATGCTTTGCTTGACATGTACATGGCACCTCCGCATTGGCAAGAGGTCGCTGCGCACCAGGCAGAGTACATGGCAGAGCAGGACAGGGAAACAGGTAGACTCATCGGGAT
This sequence comes from Peniophora sp. CBMAI 1063, assembly GCA_900536885.1. Taxonomy (NCBI): domain Eukaryota; kingdom Fungi; phylum Basidiomycota; class Agaricomycetes; order Russulales; family Peniophoraceae; genus Peniophora; species Peniophora sp. CBMAI 1063. The sequence continues at coordinate 191,327 of UWZB01000135.1, forward strand.
CGCGGAGACACCAGCGAAAAGATGGACCCCTGCGCCGAGTGAGTACAGGAGCAAGGACACTCATAGTCACGACTGACGCCAGTTCGACAGATCACTGCGTGTACACCACTCCTCTGAGGTTCCCCCGCCTACCCATCCCGAACAAGCCCCGTCGCCCGTCCATGACGTCATACGCTACCAACGGTGAAGCGCGAATGGTGCCTGGACGACCTGCGCCCCTCGCTCTTCGACAATCGTACCTCTCCGATTCAGACGAAGAAGCGGGCATGAAGGAGTCTGAACGAGATCTTCGTCTCGCGTAAGTCTCCCCAGAAACGCCAGTCCTCTCTCAGTACTAAGACAGCACCTACAGCAACTCGCGGCCGTCATCTTCCATGCCTGTCATCGTAACTGAGGACCATGAGTCTGATATTGGCGACGAGTCGGACGATGCTGATCTCAGTGACGGCTCAGAGAGCTACTGGTCCGAGCTTGAAGAGGATGCCAACCCGCTGGACGTCTTAACCCAACGTTATGCTGGTATCACCCGCAGATACGCAGCATCGGGATCTTCCCGCCCCTCACGTTGGGCAAAGTCCGCCTTTGTCCTGCTGAAGGAGCGCTCGGCAATGCACATCGGTGCGCCTCCGAAAGCAGAGCCCGAAGATGCCCATGATGCCTCGCCAGTGGACACGTGGCATGCTAGGGACGTTAGCGACGACTGTGGTCTGACGACAATGCGGGTGAAGGCGCGCTTCATAGAAGCATGGCTTAATCCACTCCTTCCCTCATCTGTCGCCGAGTTCATGGAAGCAGAGCCGAAGGTGTGTGGGTTCCAAATATCGCAACGTACCGCCTTTTGACAGCCCCTTAGCCAGCGTCGCCGGAATCGCGGCTTGATCAGTATCTCGATCGGCACATAGACACCGTTCTAGCACAGATGCAACCAAAGCGCGAGACGTCCACCGTTTTTGACGTTGATGTAGGCTCGTTAAAGCTCCGTCTCTACCAGTTCACGACGCCCTCGAAGACTTCCAGCCATTCACATCTCTCTCCGCAAGCAGCACCTTCAGTTTCCTCTAATCAAGCAATCACACTCGTTGAGCTCGCCACCACTAGTGTACGGGCGAAGGCGCAGACGTTCGGTGGGGCAGACGAGGATTCGAAACCTTCATTCGCGCTGCGTGCTCAAGAGAGCAGCATGTCCCTTGGCATCATGTCCGACCCCACTCTTCGTGCACGGCCGCATCATGTACTACGTTCTGTACTAGCCGGGACGCTTCACAACTTTACAGCCGCGTTGACTTCACACCGGGTTGCGGTATCTTGGAATACCATGGGCGTTAATCTGGAGCATAGCGTGGGGCACCATCTACTCGACGCCGTGGTCCCGTACCTTCAGCCCGTCCTCGACGCCGTCCAGGCGCTACCACGTGTCTCGCGACGAGACGAGCACTTGGCACAACGGCAGCTCTTCCGGATTCTTGAGTGGTCCTCTGAGCACCCCGTCGTGGACATGCTCTCGACCAATCAACCGTCGTATCTCGTTCAGACCGGTCGCCCGCAGGCCCTCCGCATCTCCCCCTTATCCAAACTATTCGTCCATCTGCGGGCATCGCTTGCCAGCATGAGCCTTGCAGAGCGTCGAGAGGTTGCTTCGGCTACCTCGACGGACGCGTTACCTCCTCGCGAGGATATGGCGGCATTACTCGATCATCAAATCGGACAGCTATTGGGTTTCAGTGGCGAGGCAGACATCTCCAGTACCGACTTGCTCGGCAGGTTGTTCTCATCTTGGTCATTGTCCGAACCTAGGCGGGACGAACCGGAGCTGCCGATCACTGCGGTGGACATCGTCTATAAGAGCTGCCGTCTCAGCATCTTAGACCCCAACGGCGGCACCGCCTGCCACGTCGGGACCACTGGTCTACGCGTTAGTGTCCAGATGATGCCAATGGATCTCCATCCCATCACTCCGAGCCGGAAAGCGGAACAGGGCAGGGTCGTCATGTATCGACATGCTGTCAGCGCAATCGGAATAAACGGCGTTGACGTGCTGGTCCTACCGCATTTACTGCACTTCATCCGGCGCTCGCTCTCGCTTCGTTCAAGAGTGGAAGACATTGTTGCGTCAGTCAGACCACCGTCGTCCACTGCATCTGCTGCATCCTCGAATCCTTCGTCGCCGGTCATAAGCCTAACTCGGCCAGCAACATCCCTGTACGGTGATTTCAGCTTCACGATGGGGACGATGCGCGTTCAAATTGCGGAGGAAAAGCTCGTGCTTGTGTACTCTGCGTCCCGCTTTGCTTTCGTCACAACTGCGTTGAAACGCCAGCCCACTCCAGGAAAGACGGAATTCTCAATCAATAGCTCTCTGCTCTTCGACAGCATCGCCCTGGCAGCACATTCCGTCACCACTCGCGGCGCGTCCATACGACCCCGTGACATGCTTGCCGAGTTCTCTATCTCCAAGAGCTCGTCAAATGTCGTATTCAGACACGAGGCACAGATGAGTCCTTCTATACGGGGGCTTATCAACCTTGGATCCATGCGGCTTTCGGTTCCACGCAGTGCCATTCGTCTTCTCAAGTTCGTCGAGGAATGGCGCGAGGATTACCTACCCGCCTTCGAGCAGACCATTGAGGCCATCCTGTCAGAAGCTCGTTCTAGTTCCAAGTCGCCGAAGTCGCCAACCCTACCATCACCGCCACCCCGTGCTCCTAGAGATGCTCTGCCCATTGTGCACATACAGCTCATCATACCTGTCGCCGGAGTCTCCCTTCACATCATGCCTGGCACGTGGCTCTCATGGGACGTACATGATCTGGTGTCGTATGCTCGTTCGACCGTCACGAGTACGCGCAAGGCATCGCGCACATTCGGCCTTCGGATCGCCACACAGCGCATTAGTGTCTCCTCGTCCGATGGGCCGAGCGGTAGTTCCCCTGCCGTCATGAAGCTGAAACTTGATCTGCCATCAATCACTTTCACCGGCTACTACGAGAAGCGTGGCATACATTTCCTTGCCTCTGTCGGCCTCTTCAATGCCACGGTCAAGCCGAAGCACTGGGATACCTTACTCGCCGTGCAGAAGAAGTTTGACAGCGACTTCGACGACCTTGTTCACGTGCTCGCGGATGTGCGGAGAAGACGACGTTCAGCGACTCCCTCGACTGCACCCCACCCTGATGCAAAGCCACAAGCTCCTGCCTTCGTGGTACATAGCGCCAGCGTGAAGTTGAAGGGATTCTGTATCGGTCTGGACGGTCAAACATCGACGATGCTGTTCGAGTGTCAAGACATTCACGGCGGGCTAGATTCCGGTACCATCAGGTCGTGGAACGTTTACGTGTCTGGACTCGCTTTATCGCTAGCGCCGCGTACCCTCAAGTCTCCGAGAGCAGCTCCGTTTGGTCGTCATCACCGCTCAGCTTTCCTAATCATTGACTTCAAGGTCGTCATGGGCGAGCAAGGCACCGGAGAAAAAGACGTCAGGGTAGTAGTGGATCGGATACACGGAGTCTTACAACCGAGTTCGATCGGTGAGATCGGTGACTTTGTGGACTACATACAGGTTCGTAGAGCCGGGTTTACATTGACATTGTTGCTGATCAGTGTTCAGGCTGAGGTGCTCGCTCGTCAAGAGGAGCGTGAGAGGGCGCTTTCGGGATTCAGGGAGAGAACGCGGGAGGTCATGCGCTCCTTCGATGTGAGGGGCAGGGATCGGAAAACGGAAGCCAGCCACGCTACAGACGACGACGGACCAATGGGCCTACCCAGCTGGCTACGAGAGTATTCCATCGACTTTACCATCAAGAACATTGGCGCTGCGTTCCCGCTTGCTCTCGACGGGAGTCTCGAGCTACCGCATTCTCGCAGCGCTCCGCAGTCGCATGTGAAGGCATTCTTATTCTCCATCAAGTCTGTGGCCTTCGGCGTTGAGCGCAATGGAAGCGGACTATTCAGGATGCAGTCGTTCTCTTTCCAGTTCGTCGATCGGTGAGATGCACGGTTCATGAAGTCGTTCGCCTACTCAGTGTGTCCTAGCTTCCGACAGTCGCATGCGAAGGACTTCTTAGGCGACAATCACAATACTCGGAATCGCATGCTCTATCCCGATATGACCGCCCAGATACGTAACGAAGTTTTGAGTTCATCCCGCCGTCTGCGCATCCAGGCGAACGTCAGCGGATTCATCTTGGACCTCGACTCCTCCATCGCAGACCATGTCTTTTCGCTTGTTGATGTCTACCGGCAGGGCAAAGAACGCTTGGATAGGCTGGCCGCGAATAACCCCCGCCCTTTGGCGACTGTGCCTTCAAAGCCGAAGATTGAGATGCCCGGTGGTGCAGAGGGTGGATTGCCGTCGTTCAACATACTCCTACACCTCGTCTTTCTCAGCGGTAAACTGCAGATGCACAGCGAGGCTATGAGATCATCGAGTCGTTCCACCGTGCACGAAGCTTTCGATCTACATTCGACTGCGCAACCGGAAGTCTTTTCTCTGCCTGTTCTCACCGTATGGGGAGAATATCGCGCGAGCAACTCGTCTTCACGCAAACGGACAGGCTCACTCGATGTCCAACCCTCCACGCTTGTATTCAAGAGCACTGTACACTCTAGCGAGAACACGCTGCGCCCGACTCTACTGCCGTTCATCTCGGAGCTTGTCAACAAAGTCGAAACACGACTTCGTCATGCCAACCAGACAGCGGCGCCTCGCATTCCCACCACGCCCGTCCTTGTCCCGAAAGATTTGACCACGGTCACCAACGCAATCGAGGACAGTCCCGCCTCTAGTCTGCAAATGACGTTCGCCTTACGCATCGACAAGTCCAAGTTGCAATTGACTTGCCAGCCGGACGTTAACGTAGTGGCAGGGATTCACTGGGATAGCGGCGGCTTTGTCGTGAACGTGTCATCAGGCGCGCGTCAGGTCTCCTTCATGGCCAACGTCAGCGGACTCACCGTCGGTCTGAAGCATGGCTTCCTTTCCGAGGACTGCGTGAGATTGGATGCGCGGAATCTCGCCTTCAGCATCACCTTCTCCCACCTTGCACCGCAGGGCGGTGAGCGGCTGAGCTACGTGTCTGTCGCCGTGGACACTGTGGTCTCCGGTGGCGTCAAATTCTCGCGCTTGCAGGACGTCCTGTGCTTCAAGGCCGTCTGGCTCGATCGTATTCCCGTCTTCAATCCTCAGGGCCCCACTACACCCAACACACCTGCGATATCTGACGATACGCTGGCGGCAACACGATTGAAGCTTCCTCGTAGCGCATCTCCTGGCGTGGCACGCTCCGGACAGGACCTCATCACCGCTATCATAGTACGGGTTCGCAGTATACAACTCGACGCGGATCTTGGACAAAGCATCAGTAACGTTCGCATGGATATGCGCGAGGTCGTCTTCCGCACGAAGCTTGCCGACAGCGCGAGCGAGTTCTCTCTCGATGTTGGGGAACTCAGTATCAACGCCGTCGGGAACCTTACCGGCAAAGCGAGGATGCCCGACTTTGTCTTCCGTACTGTGCGTCGCAAGAACCCGGAGAGGCACGTCCACGCGACGAAGATGCTCGAGCTGTCCTTGAAGAGCGGGACGCTGGAACTATCCCTAGAGTCGGACTATCAGAAGATACTGCAGCTCTGGTACGTGAAGGTTAACCTATTTTGCAACTTGATCCCGTTTAATCAGCTTCTAGGGCCCGCCCGTTGCACGCGTCTGTCCTGGACGACTGGTCACAGATGTCTCGAGGAGTACCGTTGCTTGAGCGTCTTCTTCAGCTTTCTTTCGCCGTATCTGGGGAGGAGATCGTACTCGTTTCAACTGTCACGACCATTCCCAAGCTAATGTCGTATGCGAACCGCTTCACGGCGAACTTGGCTGCGCAGCGCGAGGGCGCTATCCGCGAGTCCCGCGCCTTCCGGGCCGCCCAAGCGCCGAAGCCGGACAATCCACTCAGCGCGGTAGCCAATGCGATGTTACAACAGGCCCGAACAAAGTTCCGCGAGACGCCCGACGAGGGCAGCTCGTTCGCCCAACACGTGATCCAGCAGCGTATGCACTTCGAACTCAGCAGCCTTCGCTTGGTGGTCTTCCCACGTACAATGACAGACTTCGAGATGGCCCACTTTGCGATACGCGGAGTCACGGCGCAGCTCGAAACTGCGATTGAGTCTGCCTATCGCCCGGCTGTGCGCCGTCTGCATCTAGGCTTTGCCAGCATGTCGACAAGTCGCGTCTCACAGCTCAATCACACTACCGCAACGCTGGAGCTAGCCGCAGACGTCGCTGCTTGGTTGTCCTCTCTACGCAAGGGCGCGACGGAGAATACGATCTTCGACTTGCCAGCCATGGATATCAAGATGAACAGCGAGGAGCACACGCGGGACGGCGGGAGAAAGGTGTTGGAGTACGACTTCTTCTCCAAATTCGTGCGAGACATTCCTGCGCATCGAGATGTGCCTAAGGAGGGAGATTCGAAGATTATACGACCGAAGAAAGGCAAGGGCGACTCCCGTGACGGCGAAGATATCTTCATCACGCTGAACGTTGCGCTCTATTCGTGGTTGCAACAACTCCGCAAGAATCTCACGCGCGAGATGGAGCAGGTTCAAGGAGCCGCAGAACTTCGTGCTACAGCGACGCCAGGGAACAGCATGAGTAACGCGGGTCGTCGCCGCTCAACTATCACGGACAGTGGCCCGCCTCCTGAGCTTGGATTGCGTGGAAGCCTCAGTCCTACCACCCAACGTACTCGGTCTCCTCCACGAATGCCGAACTTGGCAACATCAAGCAGGCCGGCCTCGCTCTCCCCGCCAAGCCCCACACATTCCCAGAAGGAGCACAGGCGTGTCTTCTCGCTCACCTCGCTCACCTCGTGGAGCCCGCAAAGTCCACCACAGAGCCCGCCGAAGATCCAAACACAGTCGTCCGCAGATGCCAACAGGAACCTCCCGCCTCTCGATACGGGCGTGCTCGGCCCCGCATTCGATCTTGTTGCGTCGCCAGCGCCTAAGAGCGGCACGTCCACGGCCGCCTCACCGCCATCGCCGCTCAGTCAAGCGCCATCAACATCTTCGACGATCCCATCACCACTCAACGGCGCTCAGCCTTCGCAATCTGCAACAGGCGCGCTCGAATACCGTCACAAAGATCGGGTGATTGAGCGACTGAACATGCGGCAGCTGGGCGAGGCGACACCGGACGTGATGCATCCGTTCTTCATGAAGAAAGCTGGGTTCAGTCTGGAGGACTCGCTGCCGCAGTATGTGCATGAGTTCGCAACGGTGCCGGTTGAGAGTGTAATGCAGGCGTTGCTGAAGCTGTATAGCAAGCAGCTGGGAGAGGAGGGGCAAGAGGTTGCTTAGCGGATATGCCCGTTATTCGTCACTATATTTGGTTTTTCGTTATTGGTTCTCGGTGTTACTGCTATCTCAATGCTTTGATCTGTGCAGAGGACTCGGATTGGATACACGGCTACTCTACTGCCTTCGTAATTACATGCTGTCTTAGCTTATCAATATAATCTTTACGCCCAATCAGCGGATCGTTAAGGAGGTTGTGCCAACGCTGCTCGGCACGCCGCATACTTCTCGGTGGATTGCTCATTGAAGAACAGTCTCAATTCCCTGGAGTCTACGTTGATAGACCTGGCGATGGCTTCGATGACGACCCCCGAAGCAAGACGGCGTCTAGAACAAGTACTACTATTCCCACGCGCGACTAGAGCTATGGCCTTGTGACGGTGAACAGCCGCAGTCTTGCGGACCGACGGCCCAGCTAATACTAGATGTCGTGCCGTCCAGCACTGCTCCCGGAGGACTTGTCCCGTAGAGCTTCGGTAACTGGCTCCTGGCTAAGATCTTTGCGGCCAAGCAACAGTGCAGCTCAGCCGCAGTCGATGGGCGAGTGCGCTCTTGAGCTGTCTCGCCCTTTACGATTAAGCCTCGCTGCAGCCTGAGGCTCACCAGGGCAGCTTACAAGTTACAAGATGTCCGCGATGGGTAACCTCGGTAGCCTGTACCATTCGTTCACGCACACCTACAAGGTCGTATTGGCTCGGCCAGCATTGAACCTTACTATATTTATGTCTATGCACCTACGGGAGGTTGACGTTCTCGGATCGGCTTAGACGTGGCGATTCAAGGGCAGGAAGCCCATCGGGCATGGAAGTGTGAATTCAACCAATGACATGCCATTAGGGTATCGATCAGAGTATGTAGTACACAGAGCGGGGGAATACGACGGGCCGTGGCACCAAAGCAAACTCGGATACACGCCGATAAGTAGATAACATATGGTACAACAGAGCGGGGAGATCGACAGCGTCATGAGAGCATAGCACATAGCAAATATCAGGATCCAGCGGACCTGGACGGTCGTCGAGTAGAGGCAAGTGCGAACCCAGATCGAATCGCGGCGTAGTCGGTAGAGTCCAACCTAGTTGGCTCCACCGTCGGCCGGACTTTACGGGCGAGGGCGAGGCACGTAGCAGGGCGATCATGACGTAGTCGCCGCTGCCCAGTTCTCCTTGCGCGAGGCTACCTCGGCCACAGCACTATCCCACATCGCGCCGGTGCCACCCATCCGCGCGGTATCCTCCCACTGACGCACGGTGCTAACAGGCGCGGGCTCGACGACTAGCCTGCGCGCATTGTTTTCCTTCCCGAGCGCCCTGAGACGCTGCACCGCGCTCCGTTTCCGCGTCTTTCCGCCGGCGACTTGGACGAGGAGGACTTGTAGCGGAAGTTCGTCCAATACGCGGAGGAACGAAAGTAGGGCGTCGGGGATGTCGTCTGGTGCGCTCGGTATCGGCGTACAGGGTGATAGCACGACAGCGAAATGTGTCAGCGCTGGCCAGGCAGCCAACCGTGCGGGAGATAGCACGTCCCAGCTCTCGGCGTCTATGTGTAGACGCAGGTGTGTTGTGTAGGGCGACGCGAGCGCGGAGTCCCAGCGGCCGTCGCGGCAGGCGGACATGAGGAGGTGCTGCTCGCGCGCGGCGAGGGCAAGGGGCGGTTCACCGGCGAATTGAGTGGCGTACGAGGGCAGCGAGAAGCCGCATGCCAGACTCGGTACGCGGGCACATGCGTGCAGTATGCGGTGTACGGTGGGTATAGGGCCTGGCGCGATGAGGCCGAGGTGTTTGACGTGCGCGGCGAGGCGTGGTCGTTGTTCGAGTACGGCGGAGAAGGAGGATAGAGCAGATGCAGACTCGAGTACGACTGTCTCGTAAAGTGCTGGCTCAATCCATGATTTGACTGCACGGTTCACGCGCGTGAGAGTGGTAGAGGTCGCCAAGTCGCCCTCGGCGGCGAGCTCGAGTATATCACGGACGAGCTCGACAGGCAATGCAGCGAAGGGAGGCATTGTTCAGAACGCGTGAGAGAATTGGTAGTTGTGGCATGACTGGAGCCGCCGGTCTGCGCCTTTATACGAGAGGGGTGTGCTCCAAAGGATGCGTTTGAGGGCACGAAGCAAGTCGTCAAAGCAGGGCTTTCGAGGTACCGTCACCCGAGCGGCGTGGTACCCGACTATCGGTCCCCCAGATCACCGCGCGTCCATTGTTCGCTCTTTCCCTTTTGGGTACCACACCAACATTTTCTGGGTTCCCACGGGGTGGACTTGGCTTCATGATCCCGCCCGCCTCGCTGGCACGGTCGTCTCGGGGGTTGCGTTTGGATGCGTCTGGTACTTCGTTCAAGGCGATCCGTACCTCTCCGACGTCCGAGCAGGCTCAGGGCTCGAGTAGAGCGCTGTACTGGGACCGGCATATAATCGTACACAACAAGGAAAGCGGACGTCATTGCCAGAACTACGGCATCGCCGCTGCGGGTCCTGAAAAGCTTTCTCCGGCGCGACCGCATCTTGGGCCTGTGTTGCAAGGCATGTCGAGCTTATTTCCGCGTTTTCCACGGTTCCGTAATTTTATGCAGATATTCAGGACCGCTTCCATCTGGCCGAGCTTCCTTATCAGGTGCATAGACTTGACAAGGTATGTTTGAGTTGTGTCTCCGAGAGAAGTGAGCATACGAATCGACGGTCATCGCAGAACACGACAGGTGCTCTTCTGCTCGCCCGTACCTCACAACGCGCCAAAGAACTCGCACGAGACTTTCGTCAGCATAAGATACACAAGACGTATCATGCGCTTGTACTGAACGGCGAGAACCCCCTCGCACAAGGCGATCATGGCGAGGCAACGTTGTGGCACCATCTCGACGCCGATAACCGTCCACACTCGGTTTCCGCCGGCACGAAGGGCGCGCGAGAGGCTAAGACCCAATGGCGCGTATTGGGGCTCTCTGTGAGTGGCCTGCACAAGGCGTGGTTTGAAACCAGCTGACCGGCTGCGTATGATTTGAAGGAACACAGCCAGGTAGCGCTTCTGGAGCTCAAGCCGACGACGGGTTTCAAACACCAGCTACGCCTGGCTTGCGCCCATAAGCTCGGGAGTACGCTTGTTCTCTTTCACTTCACGACACAAGAACTCACAAGCTCCCAACATAGGGCCTATACTCGGAGACCTGCTTCACGGCCGCCTTCACCCCTTGACTACCGAAAGCTACCCGTTGAGCCACGATGATACTTCGCGAGGCGCCTCAGAATCTAACCCGGCGGCACACGACTACAAAGGGATGTTCCTACATGCCTCGCGCCTATCTGTCACGGTAAGCTCTTCCTATCTTCAGGCCTGACTACGAGAATACAACCGACCGACACCCTCTCGAAGCGCTTCCGCCGCACAGGACCTTCCAAACGACTACAGCTGACCATCGGTGCACCCTTGCCGCCCGAGTGGATAGCCTTTTGCAACTTCCTCGGCATTGAGCTTCCGCCAGAGCTCGTCGAAGGTGGTGTATGGGTTGATGGGCAGCGCGTTGCTGACGGGCGCGTACCGGAACTGGACGGGGAGTGGATCTGGTAACCCAATCTGCTAAAGAACTCGCAAGATCCTATCTTTTGCATTGCCTTCGTTGCATACACATACACTAGCCACAATAATCGATAAGAATACCCGTCACCCAATGATAACATCAACCGGAACCTAACTGCCCTCCTTCGCCTTCTCTTTGCTCGGCAACGCGTACGGAGCGCCCATCTGTGCATAACTCGGCGCTTCCCCCGCCTGTCCGACGGCTCCATTAGCCTGCGCCTTGTTAGCCTGCGTAAGCTCGGTCAACATCTCCGCCAAGCCGGTCATCTGCGCAGGCTGTAGGGCGGCGAGGTTGATCTCGAGATTGAGCAGCCGTCCGTTGTCGACGGTTCCGAGAAGGATGGCGGAGGGTGTAGGCGTAGCCGATGACGTGCTGCGTGGGGCAGGGTAGATGCCTAGTTGATTGAGACGCGGGAGGGAGGTCGCGGGGAGCTGGAGGGGGACAGGGCCCCGGGGCATGGCCATTGCATTCGTACTCGCGCTTGTACTTGCAGTAGGTTTCGCGCGAGGGGATGATGGTGTGACCACTACCGCCGGTGCAGCTGCAGCAGGCGTTGGTGTAGCGGGAGTCGAAGGCACAGGTGCAGTAGCCGAGGCAGATGCGGGCGTGGCGTAGTACGGCGTGGCATTCGTATTATAAGTCGGCGACATCTGGCCGTACGGGTACCGGTACGCCTGGTACGGATGGGTATATGCGCTCGATGGTGTGCTTGGTGTGGCAGGTGCAGCGCTACTTGGCGCAGCAGATGCAGCACGGGCTGTAGAAGACGCGCGTTTGTCCCTTTCTGCGCGCTCGGTGCGGTCGAGTTCGGCGCGGGCGGCGCGGAGTTCGTGATTTAGCGCCTGCATATCCGCCTTGTCGTCCTCCAGTCCCTTCGCTTCTAGCCAGTACGTCATTGCATCCGGTGCTTTGCGCTAGTATATAATATGAGGATAAGAAGAAAGCGGATAATTGAGCTGAACGAACTTTGCCCGGTTTCATGCGTGCCTTGCGAAAGCGCTCTTCGAGAGCACGTTTGCGCTTGTGGCATTCCAAAGCAAAACGAGTTTCTACGGATAGTATATATATGTCAGAGCAAATCTATGAGGAACACGATAGGGTAATCATACCTGCGAGCTCCTCTCTGGCCAGATCTGCCTCGCTCGCCCGACGCTTTCCCTTGCCGGCCTCGACCGGAAGTTGGAATATATGATACGGCAATAACCTTCGCACTACATCATGGGCATCAACAAATGCTGTCTCATAGTCTGGATCGACGGCGGTGCGCTGGTCGGCCACGAGTGCACCGACAGCGCTATCAACATTCAAGCTTGAGCGACAGGATCAAAGAGTAATAGTGGGCTGACGTGCCGGTTGAAAGCGCCATTCGCTAGTTCAAGATCTCTCTGCCCGAGCGGTATACCAGGAATATAACTTCTCGGCGTCCTGCCCTTATACACCGGCTGCTTCACAGGCGCAGGGGCCGGAGTGGCCGAGGGAGCCTTGCTGCTCGAAGCGCCGCCATTGGGCTCAACCGGCGACGCGAAATTCGGAGGATTCGAGTTTTGTACACGATGAGGTGTCGACGTGGGTGCGAAAGGCTGAGCGCTGCCGGACGCCATTCTTTTCGAGAGACTGTGTGTCGTTGCAAGCGCGGCGGTCACGAGCCGACAACGCGTTTTCCGAAATCAGCTCAATCGCGCGTCCAGGCCTTTTTCTTTCTTTTTCGAGTTTCAGACGGGATTTACTAAGCCATATATGGACCCATAATCGTACACGACCCCGTACTGCTACTTTTACTGGACAAGGTGCAGGGTGGCAGCATCGCGCGTATTTAGTCTTTGTAGACGTTGATTTTGCTCGTGAATGTCCCTCATCCGCCGTTGGTGTATCTCATGCACTATTCTCTTCATCAAGTCCGTCGCCGCGTCCGCGTGCTCCGAGTTGCTCTTCGCTACGCTCTCGGCCAGTGAACGGGCTGTCTCAAAATCGTCGCCGCCATGATAGAGGTGGTGCTTGGCAATGTATATGCATGAACGTGCGTACTCTGCCACGGGTTTGACTGTTGGGATAAGTCAGTCACAGTGACGAGAAAGGGCCAGAGGGACGTACGGGCTGCGGCAGATAGGTCGATGACGCGCATATGGTATGATGCGGCTTCGGCATATTGTCCCAAGTCGTCGTGCAGCTTCGCGATCTTGAGGTCTATCGTGACCTCGTTCGCATCTGCGCCTAGCAAAGCCCGCTTGAAGCATTCGATCGCCTCTTGTGGTCGGCCCATCTCTTCATAGCTCGCACCTTGCGCTTGCCATAAGCGAACATCGTATGGCCTGCAAAGCATGAGACGACGCTAGCTTGAGCATCAGACATTTGACATACCGTAGCGCAGTAGCATGTTGGTAGTAGTACAACGCATATTGATGCATGTTCAAAAGCTCATACGCCTGTCCCAGGCCATACCAGGCACGATAGTCTTTGCGGTTGCAGTCTGCATGCGTTTCATCAGCCAGGGGCGCAGGCAGGTCCGAGGACATGTCTTACCAACAGCGCGCCTATACGCCTCGATAGCCGCATGCGAATTCTTCATCTCGACATACTCATGGCCCATCAACGTCCAAGCGCTCAGATACGTTCTGTCGAGATCCGTTGCCCTCTTGAAGTACTTGATCGCTTTCTCATGTTCCGCTCTCAATGAGTAGTGGTTGCCGACGAGACAGCAAACTTCAGGGCGGTCTTTGTCGATAGCTAGGAAGTCGTGCGCGAGTTTCGAGAGTTGAAGGCGGTTCTCTGTTACGTAGAGGATGTTGGAATAGATGTCGATGTCATCAATTCGATATGGATCGCGCGCGAGGATCTTCTGGAATTGCTGTTCTGCCTGGCCAAAATCTGGACCAGTGAAGTCAGCACAGGCCCATGAGGGGATGCGGAGTAAGCAGCCATACCGTGCAAGTGGTACAAGACACATGCCCTGAGGCTCATGACCCACAGGCTATTCGGGAAGAAATCCGCCCCAACCAAACGATCACACAACCCCAGCTCATTGTCCGTCGGTTGATGCATCACATTGAGCGTACGTATTTGGAAGAGCTGTATCAGCGGGTGCGTTGAATGCACGGGGATCAATGGGAATATCCTCGACAACTGCTTGAGTTTCAGCATTGCAACCGGATACCCGCTGTCCACGGAGAACACACCTCTTCGGCATCCTTGATGAGATCGCTCATCAGAATCCAGACGGACCAATTCCACAAGTAAAGTTTGAGTGAGAGGATGCATTGTTCGAGTGCTTCAGCGCGGCGGCTCAATCGGGATAGTAGCAAAGCCTTCCTATGCATCTTCATTGGTCAGCCAAACACCCTCACACGCGGAAGCGTATCACCGTACAGGAAGAGCATCCACGGATCACTGTCCATCTTGAAACCCGTCAATGTTTCAAAGAGCTCTACGAGGTCCTTGTTCAGCGGTACCGCTGGCTGCATTCTTGTACCTGACACAATCAGACACTAGATGCCATGCACGACGTAGACCGCTTACCGTCAAGTTTGTTATGGTCCTGTATGGCACGCTTCTCACTGGCCTGCCCTGCGTTAGCACGCGCCACATTCTGGATGTAAGGTCGAGACGTACGAGGTACCGACTGTATACTGTCAAGAATCGACCTCTCGGCGTCTTACTCGTCTTCAAGATGTGACTGGCCCTTGCGAACTCCCGCGCCTGGAAACACGCCATTCCCTCCGCGAGTCTATCTTCCTCGTCCGTGTCCATTGCGAGATCAACGTCCCAGGGCGGCATTGCAAAGTCATTTCCTCCTAATATAGGTGTTGCCGTTGGGAGGCCCGGTGCAGGTATCGGTGGGGGACCCATTGTGCTTGGGGTGCTCATAATTGGCGGGCGGGCGGGCGTTGACGAGAGGAATGGTGGGCGGGAGACATGTTCCCGTCGTTTATGCGCCGGAGTTGATGCAAGAAGTTCAGCGGCCCTAAGACACAGCACTAGTCAGACTTCTATTCTCGTTTCTTGGGAGTCGCAGCCTGGGGCACCATTTCGCGGCAAAATGCAATCCGCGCTCTGAACAGCCCTTGACCGCACTCCGCAAGCCCTCAATCATGCTTTCATCCACAGCATTCACTTCGCCGCCGGACATATTTGCAAAGTCTTCTAGTCCCAAGTAAATTTTGTCCGGAGATACAAACGAGCAGTGAAAGTCCGGAGAGGAGCAGAAAGATGGTGGAGGTTAGGGTGAGAGCACCGGTGCGTTGCGATCTGTGCGCGCCGGACGCGTCGACGCGTCGAGCCACACGCGTCGCGCGGGTTTTGTCTCCGAACCACCATGACCATCACTCATCTCCGCCACATCCTATGACTATCTAGCGACATGCGATAGATCAAAATCATAGCGTCCCTTGTGCTGGCGCCTGACATACAACTAAGAAATAATAACGTCCTGAGCCGCGTATGCAAGCGTACACGGACACAACCGCCGAGCGCTTTGCAGCTGTGTAAAGCAAACACAAACTTTAAGCCTCGTATGCTCTCAGGAACTCTTGGACAATATGAGCTCTACCTCAACGGACCGCTATCTCTCTGTCGCGCACATGTGGATGTGCCATTCCGCCACGGTGCAAAATGAATACGCGGCTTAACCCTAGTTGGTATGTTCCACACAATGCATCATGCCGCAGTTTTCTCAACTCATGATGCAAACCTCTTTCATTCAGGTACTTTAGTCGCCCGACATTCGATTTAAGGTGTTCTATCTGCCTTCCTATGAGAACATGGTTTAATTGAAGGAAACTATGGGACAACGCTGAGGTCCCTGCTACCCGCTGTGCGGAAAGATTCGGCGTTCTCGGGCCAAGTATGCTTGTCGCGTTGTACTGTAGTTGTTGATATACTATAGAGTCGCGACCATCGAAGACGGATGGCTTCTTGTTCTCTCGGGCTCTCGGACTTTCCTGTACCCATTGGCGCTTCGGCGCTCTGCAAGTGCGCTGCCACGTTGCGGGGCCGAGATATGCGGTCCTCTGTCATGACATGGCTTGCGTCTCGGGTGATCCTTTGGACTGAGCCTGGCAGGAGCGCCCTTCGTGCATGAGAAGCGGCATCGTTCTCCCGATATTGCTCGGTACTCGGTACTTGCATGTTAACGCTCGCTAATTGCCGCGACTGTCGGCGCCGAGAGCACAGAAGCATATGTCAATGACACCCATATCAGTCGCGAGTTCGCCACAATGGTTCGGCCATACGGGTTTCGAACACTGATACCCCTGCGTGGTGCCGTACACGGACTTCCTAGACCTTCGGTCTATGTGGGTGGTCTGTACACATGCATCTGCGGCTGTTCGGACGACCTTAGGCTCATGTCGATCAAGCCGAGAAGGTCGCCGAGCTGGATGGCAGCGGCCACACGTTGGTAGGAGCATGTCGCGGCCGCCAGTCTTCAATAAAGCAGTACAAACCCCGCAGTGACGGGGAACTCCGATAACGCCTAAGACTCGCTTACGCGAAAGGATGATTCTTCTTTGGTGAGTTGGGTCAACCAATGAACGACGTCTCAACGATTAACCGCTGCTTCACCCCGTCATCAAGTCAGCTAGCGCTTGTGGGGGCTGTGGTTCTTACATGCATAACATTCTTCAAGCACGCTGATTCATGTGCATAATCGCGTAGGCTTTGTCATGCTGGTCCTGGGAAAGACTTATCAGGAGCTATCTGCAATGAGAAGACCGGCTCTTCAATTCATATATGGTGCTGTCTGCCTTAACTTTTCTGATGAGCTGGTTACATGCTACCGCTTCCTCCGCCGGTCTATGCGATTGAATACCGCGTCCAATCAGGGCACAAGGGGTATCTTGATCTTGACACAGCGTCTACACGGGAAACCTTGGGGTCGAGAACCGGAGAATCCAACTGTAATAGGCTCTGCGGGTACTTCAGGCAGTTCTTCCTTTCACCTTCCACGCGCCCTGAAATATCTCGTATCCTTGCAGCTTTTGGGGCAATATCAGAGCCGCAGTCGATGCTAGCACGCCATCCTTTGACAGGGGTGACAACGTGCATATGCGTCTCGTGCATATTGTTACCGCCTCGCCATGAAACGAAGCTATTTCACCAATGCGCGGCCACCTGTCTACGCCACAATATGCACGACACTCGATGAGCTACGGCAGCAATCATCGAAGATTTCTCATTTTGAATGACAGAGGTACCACGCGTCTCATGATTCAGGTAGAGACCTTATCCCGTCCCGCTATAAAGACCGCAAGATTTAAGGCCCTGCTATTAACACTGACCTCTATCCTCTTCCTCTCTGCGCGGATACTTCATATCTCATCCATACGCTACCAGAACCTAATGTCCGCTCGGCAGCTCCTCGAGATCAGACACCGCGGCTCTATACTCAGCGCCGCGTTTGGTCGTGATTTTGCACTCCAGCACGCTCTTGACCATGCCACCCACACATGGATAGCAGAACGCGCGACATCCTCCGATGGTTGGGGGACGTTGGAGGACTTCATCCAGGCCTCCTACCTCGATCTGAATGAGCGAGACCACATACCACGCGGCCTACCTGCGAACTCCATCCCATTCTTTTCCTGGGGCATTGTTGCCTTTGACGCCTACACATTCCAAGCGCGCAGCAGGAGCTGGTGGTACCTGCTTGACATGATTGCTCCCGATCCTACTCGGATCGTTCCTTCATCTCTCTTCGTCCCATACGCTGGAACGTCCGCTACACGAAGCGAAAGCGTGGTTCAGGGCTTCAAACGCAAAGCACTTTGGTTCGTCCGGCGCGACGGGGGCTTGGGTGTACCGGCGGAAGGCAGTCGTCCCTTGTTGTGGCATGGCGAGAAGGAGTTTCAGCGAAGTCCCTGGAGGAAAACAATGAAAATCAAGTTCAACGTGAGTGGATGTCCTGGGTTTCATCAGCCACTTCATTGAACATTGGCAAATTAGTGGCCCGGATACGACGGTTGGTGGGAAAAACAGATCCGTATGGACGCGGGAGATCGCTCTATTGGCCGACTGGCAAGCCTCGTAGCGAACAAAGTCCGCGATTTCATATACGTACGTTCATCATGTTCCCCGCTAATTTTTGGCGCCTCATGCAGCCCCAGGATCATGACCCAAGCGTCACTCACTCAGTGGGCACACAAGCACGCTGGAGGATAGGCAGTCAGGCAGGTAGGATATCGGCTTCCGACATACTGGTACTTGGCATACTGCTCGTCTCGGACGGTGCTGTGATGCCCATCCTGCAAGTGCGAGACAACTTCGGTATGGCCGATATCTTGCACTGTGTCGTTTACACGCTGATCAGTATTCCCAGTCTTCTATGCGTGAGTGTATGCGCTGCGTTAGTAGTGTCGAGTAACGACAGCAATAGCGACCGAAGCTCAGTGTGAGAGTTACATGTCATGTTGTCCTTGGTCTTTTGTGTGGACGCCGCCGGGTTGATTGCTGGCCGAAGTGCATGCTAGACAGAGTATACAGTAATAACTGCA
The DNA here is from genome assembly GCA_900536885.1 of Peniophora sp. CBMAI 1063. Lineage (NCBI taxonomy): Eukaryota > Fungi > Basidiomycota > Agaricomycetes > Russulales > Peniophoraceae > Peniophora > Peniophora sp. CBMAI 1063. The sequence goes on from UWZB01000135.1 coordinate 209,731, forward strand.
TGGAGTGCGCTTTTCATGAGCGTAGGTATATATTACAGGGTGATCATTCCGTGAGCGGAAGTGGTACGGAAACAAGAAGCATCCGCGAAGATTGAACCGCCTTCGCAGATCACAGACGGCGGAGCGCTCAACACTCAGTATGCACAGGATGCCCCATGTCAGGTCGAGTTTACCGAGATGCACTCTGATGCTCCACATGAAAGTTGAGAAGATGAATATGCCGGGAAGTACCGCCGTGCGTGCGGAAGGACCTCCGCATCTTGTTAAGGGCGATAGCTGCGATAGCATGCGTGGGTTACTCGGCGACGTAGCATGCGTGCGGTCGTGACCTGTGCTGGCGAGTATACACCATTCTTTCAAGTCAGATACGGTGCTATGGAGGGCGTGGGAGGCTTGAGCTCACTGTCAGCGATCGTAAGTCAGGCGCAAGATATGCAACTCAGTATGTACGCACCCCTTCGATTGTACACTCCGACCCCAAACCAGTCCTTCACCGCATTCCGCAAGCCGTCCGACGGCAGTATGTTCTACAGCATATGCCCTGCAGGTCGAGATTGCGACTGTATATGTGAGGACCGAGACCCCGCTTAGTGCCGAGATTGTGCAAGGAGCTCAGGCCCCAGGGATGCCCGGACTCTCGAAGAACAGACGCGAAAGATAATGGGGGTTGTGGGAAGTAGTAGTAGTAGTAGACCACCATCGGACCCTTAGTCGGTCCCGGCTGGATCCCGGCTAGCCCCTGTTCCCAGGCGCGACACGTTACACCGATCCTCCGCATCGAGACGAGAAGCGACGCGTTGCCGCATCAAACCCGCGCGCCTCGCGTTTTGTCGCTCGACCACCATCAGTGAACCTACGCTATTCCCGTCCCGTCTTTGCACAGAGTGAAGCGTACGCTAAACTGTACTCCGTACTCTACTGGACTGCGGCTTCAGTAGTTTGCCTTGTACTCTTAGCAAGTCGGCTTATGACCGCTGGACGCGTCGGTTGAGGACCCTCCCTTCCAAACCGCACTATGCCCGGGTTTCTTGTGCTGATATCGTCGGCGGCCATGGTTGCCTTCTTCGTCACTTCGTGGAGGTTCATTGCAGTATTTTCGCCGTCTAAAATGCATATAAGGCCTACTCCTCGAAGACCTGGCAAGACGTGCAGGCTTGCTGTGTTCTTGGGTTCAGGTTGATGTCGCTGTCTCGTGAAGAGAAACATGCTGAAGCAAGAATTTCTTAGGTGGACACACAAGTGAAATGCTAGCACTGGTGTCCGCGCTCGACTTCACTCGATATACACCTCGCACCTACATTGTCAGTGAGGGCGACACGCTCAGTGCGCAGAAGGCCGTCGAGCTCGAGAAGTCACGACATGACTCAGCCGAGGTCATTCTTTCTCTCGACGCAGCCTGCATCGATCTCACTCCTTTACAGTCTGACAAGAACGGGTCATCGTACATCCTCACTATCCCCCGAGCTCGACGCGTACATCAGAGTTTACTCACTACCCCGTTCAGTGCGTCGAAGACACTTCTAGGATCATTGCTTTATATGACCGTCCCTGCGCTGCGCCGAAGGTTCCAAGACGTACCAGAAGTGCTCTTGCTGAACGGACCGGGGACGTGCTTCGTTCTATGTGTTGCTGCGCTGATAAATCGCGTGAGTCAACTGTTTTATACGTGTTGTTGGCGTCTCAAAACCAAATATATCCGGATGTAGATGCTGGGTCTGCCGTCGCCGAGAATCATATATGTGGAGTCATTCGCTCGCGTCAAGTCTCTCTCCCTATCGGGCAAATTGCTACGTCCCATCGTAGATAGGCGAGTCGTCGGTAGTGGCCGAAAGTCTGGAAGTACTGATCTATTACCAGTTTCATCGTACAGTGGCCAGACGCTCTAACAGCCGGGGAACAAGGGGTTTGTCCCGGCTGGCTCGTCTGAGCGGGTCGTGATTCTTGTAGCCACGTAACAGCTAGCCTTCCGGCGCGGCGTGCTCACGGTTCGACCTATATGCGATTCACGTACTGAAAATGGAGTTCCGCTGAGATGGCAAGTTAGGACTCATGTTGCTAGATGTGCTCTTCAAAAGTAAGTTATAGCCTTTGCGTGCGAAGACCGGTGACCAAAGTATCTCCCCAGTATCCTCGACTCCCCTGTCGGCTTCATCGCCGAGCGGCCCGAAGTGTATCTACTTCTCATCTTCGCGGAGTACACCTCCGAGAACAAATCAATCTTCTTATATCGACTCGCAATTTGCCCTAACGTGGACCATCTGAGATCTCATGAGTGTGAGTGAATAGATGAACAGGCCCAGTATCCGGCTCATAGTCAGGTCTCCCGCCAGGGCGGGGCTAGTGTTCTCAATGAATGACATTCTGTACATTCCATGTTGAGAGCAGCCAAGAGTCAATCTTCTTGAGCTTCCAAGTTTCACCGAAGTGGCCGTGACTTGCTACGGTTGGGCTCCCGGTACGGCGATGAAGTGCTTGGGAACACCGGCATCACAGCTCCCTGCCTCTACTGGTACGCGACGGAGTGCGGAGCTCGTCGGTATTCTATGGTCTCAATCTCCGAATAGGAAGCGCCGAGCTCCGCTTAACAGACCTGTGGGGTTTGCGGCGCCGATAGCATCACAATGGCGATCTTGGGCGCTACTGTCCTTGAATGTGTTTCAGGACTTGATGTCTCCATGCAGCGACAGTTCTCTTGACTACTCACAGCTAGGCAGGGAGAATGGGCTGGTGACCATGTGAGCGGCGCTTTGTGGACCGCGTTACATGATAACGAAAGGGACTCGGAATGATCCTTGGTGAGAATTTTGTTGAGCTGGAAGGCTGTGATGTATACGGCACTAAGCGCTCTCTTCTAGTCTGACCCTCCAGATCGCCGAAAATACCACAGATACTCGTTCCACTCAAATACTGCGGAGGAGTTGAGATGATGGGGTGCGTGGACGCACAGTCATGGGGCCATGATGGTCTTCATCGTTTTAAACGCATTGCTAATATATATGCCTTTGCGCGTGTTCGATCGGCTTTCCCGAAAGCACTAGATGCCTTGATGAGACGTTGGTATCTCCATACCTAGATATGCCGGGGTGTGCAGACCGTTCCAAGTTCACACGTCTGGCTGTGTCTTTCTACTGACAGGTGAATTTCCTCTTAATAGTCTGATGTACCCGTTCAGCGCCTCACGGGCGTACAAGACTCTCGCTACATGCGGGCCGGCTAAGCTTCCATATATACGTCCTGTACGAGGTAACAGTTCCACCTTCCTAGCTCGGCAAAAAAGGGTTTTGTTGAAAGCATATCAACCGACATCTTCGGGCTGATCTTCTGGGAGCAGACTGCATTCTGACGCTGAAGTTGCGTGCACGTCGGGCTCTCCGAGCGCGGGAGTGCTCCAAGTACACATAGGTGTCGACACTGCGTTGTCTTCGTGTCCGATGCGCTGTTGATGTCTCTCCGCGCAGAGCAATTTGTATCCGGACCCTTGGTGTTGAACAACGCCATTGCCACAGCATCCTGTAGGACATCATCGTAACATCGATGGCAAATGCTGACGGCTCTATCATTCATGTGGTGGATGGCTCGGCTACAACTTGCCTCGAGTTGATGTCACACTGACATTGAATAGACTCTGTCTGCGCGACGGCGCCAATCGAAGTAGCACAACATCAGTCACTGCCCAGGAGTGACACACATCTCCAAGCCAACGACCGATTCCTGCTTCCCTACCGTTGATATAGGCGAGTCCCCTTTGTTCGCGTATATTAATGACATGCTTAACCACACTCCTCCCCGCACACAGTACAACTTCTCAATGGCAAGCCCCCAGAGCCTTTTTTCTGCCCGCCATCTCGTCGAAGAAAGACATCGCGCTTCAGTGCTCGGTGCCGCGTTCGGCCAGGACTTCGCTATCGAATATGCTCTCGACCACGCGCTCAATGCTTGGACAGCGGAGAGCAAGGCGTCTTCCAATATCTGGGCGAGCTTCGCCGACTTCATTCAAGCTTCATACGACGACCTCACTGAACCGGACCGCAGACCTCGTCTTTTGCCGCCCAATTCCGTGCCCTTCTTTGCGTGGAACACTTTCGTATTCGAAGCCTATACATTTATGGCGCCACGTAGTGCTACTTGGTGGTACATACTCGATATGACCACGCCTCGTCCAGCCAACATAATCCCGTCATCTCTCTTCATCCCATACGCAAATGCCGCACCTGTTCGCAGCGAAAACGCTCTCCAGGGATTCAAACGTACACCCCTTTGGTTCATCTGTCAAGACGGTGGTCTGGGCGTGCCTGTGGAGGGGAGGCGCCCCATGCTCTGGCATGGCAGTAAGGACTTCCGGCGCTTCGACGGGAGTTGGCGTATGACGGTCAAGCTTAAGTTCAGTGTACGTCTGTGTTCTGGAAGTTACTTGACCTCGCACTGACTTGCGCATATAAGTGGCCCGGGTATGATGGCAATTGGGAAAAGCAGATCCGACTGGAGAGCGAGAATGGAGATCGCTCGATTGATCGACTGGCGGGCCTTGTAGCGAACAAAGTTCGTGACTTCATCTACGTGCGTCCTATGATTCTGTACGGAGTTTTCCTCTCACGAGAGCCCCAGGCCCATGACCCAGACGTGAATCACTCTTTCGGCACTCATGCGCGATGGAGGATCGGTAGACGGCCCGGACAGATCTCCGCTCCGGATGTTCTTCTTCTCGGCATATTCCTTGTGTCAGATGGTTCAGCCATGCCCATCTTACAAGTACGCGAGGATTTTGGTGAGGCCGGGCTCCTATGAGCTATTGCTACATGCTCAACATCGCCTTGGGGGACTTCTTTCCAGTGTTCGCTTCCTGAGGTTAAGTGCAGTATCATCGCGTGCCATGCAATTTTCCATATACATTCATACGATGTGAGACTTGCGGTCCTACAGGTAGTGGCAAGACCACGGTAGCGATTAATGTCCTGTTCGGGCTCTTTACATGCGCTTAATTCAGTGATTTGAACATTGGAGAATGTTAGGGAATGTCACAAACAAGCTGTGTGCATCATGCAGGTGGTTGACCGGCGTCTGCATCATGGCGCTCTGAAGCCCGAAGAGTTAATGGGAGCGTCGCAGAAGCTCGGCGAGGGCCGTCGTGCCGTCGATCATATCACAGTCGGTTGGAGCAGTGTCATTCGACTCCAATTGCGCGGCAATAGAGTCAGAATGTCGTCAGTATCGATAGCCAGGTGATCGCAACATAGTCGCAAGAGGTCTGCATGCATCGCAGGTCCAGGGTTGGTTGATTCGGCTCGAGTGCTAGCCTAGGCTAGTTGTTGCATAGAATGATCTACTTCGTGAACTTGTCAGCGCACTTGCAGGACAACCGACCCTCGCGGACTCTCAGATCGCGGGGGTTCACACTGCTTGACGTCCGACACCTTGTGAATGGTGGCGGTAGATCATCTATCACGGAGATAGGAACAATGAAACAGACAGTCAGAGTCGAAGGGATGATCGCTGTTCCCACATGGACTGACGAAACCAAGGTACACGCTCCTGCAGCCTAGAACGAGACAATGGTTCAATATAGCCATCATTGCCTCTCGCCTTGGTTTTCAGCACAAATGAGATTAATTAGTCACGCGATGCAATCTGCTTATTTCACCCCTGAGAAGAGCAATGAGAACTCTACTGGATCGAGCAATAATGTAGATGTGGACATTGCATGAAGATAGACTTGCCCAAGTCTAAGTGTGCCAGCGACGTCTATCCGTGTGATTAATTAACGAATTCGATTAGCGGGAAGAAACATACGGAGTCACGACGATTCTCTTGTCCAGCGCCAACATCCCAGGCGTTACAAATCGAGGTAACTACCGATACAGATGAACCGTTCGTTGGTGAGGGGGAAATCATCGACAAAATAACTCACGATGCAGTTGACATACAGCCAATTTCGAGAGAAGCGCGCGGGGTACTCGGTCTGCAGTGGCAACCCCGCAATCGCGGCAAGCATGTAAAAACTACACAATTGTAAGCAACAAGAAACGGGCAAGGTGAACCGTTGTTACAGCAGTCCAGTCCGAAGTCACTACTTGCGAGTCCACCTGTCTTCGCCTGCATTTCCACCTGAACGTCCGGGACTCGCACTACGTCCACGTCCGCGCTGGCGCTGTCCGGGTTCCCAACCACCACCACCACCCGCAGTCTTGGGGGGGTTGACCTTGCGTTCAAGACGTTGGCCATGACGAAGTTGGCGAACGAGTTCCTTCGACGCGAGCCGGAGGTGCATGAAGTTGCAGAAGCCGCCACGGTTGCACTCGCCATTCTCGTTTTGCCTGCAACAAGCCTCGCGGAAGTCGGTGACAGGCGAGAGTTCGGCGTATAGCGGACGTCCTGAGTAGCATGTCAATATATAGGATATTCTGGGGAGGCCAAAAATGCATACCTGCATACCACCGATCGTTCAAGTTATCCACCGCCGCCTGTGCTTCCGTCTCCCATTCGTACCGCGCGTAAACGTTGCCAATCAGATGGTCACCGACGTTGTCGCAGACATGCAGTTCTAGAAGATGGCCAAACTTGGATAGTTCACAGTAAAGATCTTCATATACTGCATCAAAGCCCTCCTGCAGCTCCTTGTCGGAGAGTTTGCAAACAGGGTCGTTCTTCGGGTTGTGGTAGACGTTTGGTAGGAGAATGGTCTGGGAGAAGGGAGGACGAATGTGCTTGCGGGAGCAGCGATCGCCGTGTCGGCATGCACCAATCTGTAGGATATTAGTGATTAGGATGATATTGAAATACACGGCACTCGCACTACGCACCTTGTAGTAGAACGAACAGTTCACACGGTCCTGCTCAGTACCAAAAATATTCGCCTGCAAGACGCAGTCAGATAGAGCCCGTGACAACTAGTATGTAAATACGCACCAAATGGGAGGCCATGACTGTACGGGGTGGTGGTGGTTTGGGGGAGACGCGCGACGCGTTCTGCCCAGGTTCTGCTTTCCGAAGGCGCGTCTTCCATTTGGTGCTGACTAATCACCCGACGGCATGGCACTTTCCAGCAAGATCAAGTCGACGCTAGTATACAGATAAAATAGGCGCTACCAGACACTGTAACATGTACGCTACTGGAACACAGGCGCCCCTCGGACCATGCGATCAATGCTGGCACGGAAGTACTCGTTGTCGATCCCACGCTCTCGCGAGTCCATTCGTACCAGCGGGTTCCGTACCACGTACTCAATGAAGGGGCCGGTGTATATTTGGAAGAGCATAGCACGGAGACTGTCCTGATTCGGGTCCGAGAGCATGACAAATTTGTACCCTGAGACCGTCTCGAACATGTGCATCTTGTAAGCGCTCGTCCGGTACGCGACAAACTGCTCGTCCCTGTTCATGAACCATTCAGATACTGACGCCGGGAGTTTGTATATTGGACCCACCGGCCAGATAAGCGCTTTATCATGTTGCGAAGGGACAGGATGACTCCATACACCAGCTTCGCCTCCTCGTCGAACGGTAGCGCCGAACTCGTTGGCGCAGCTACAGGTGTTTGGGGAGTCTGTAACAGCGTGTGCGGCGCCTCGCGATGCTCTTGTAACCACGGCGGGATCGCACCACCGTCGTTAAGTGCAATGACCACACCCGAGTTACTCGCCAGGGTGTTGCGCGGGCTGTTGTATGGCGAGCCTGCTTCAGCTTGCTGTGCAGGCGGAGGCGCGGTCATCGCGCGAGATACGGCAGGAAGCAGGGAGCCATCTGCGGGCGCTGGCTTGGGCCTCTTCGTGCGATGCCAGTCCTGGTAGTAGACACAGTTACAGTGCCTGTGGTAGCCCGTACGTTGAGTATACACTTCATGCTCGTCGCAGAATTGCTGCAATTACCGGTCGTAGATGTACAGACTGAAGATGGTCATGGCGACGGTCAAGAAGAGTTGGGCTTCGAAGCTGCATGACTCTAGTCATTGCTCGTCTACGCGACGCGCGTACACTATAGGGAAGGACATACAGCCTATATGGTCGCACAGTGAAAGTACATCTTTAGGGCCAAATAAGACGGGAATAACCTGAACCGACAAGACTTATCAGGGGGCCATAGCATGTGTGGCCCTCTGATCGTTCCTGCTTACCTCTGCCGATCATCCTGCGAATGTTCAGCGCGATGGTCTTGGCTCACCTTCGCGACACCTCCCGGCGGCACTCACACCGGTGAGGCCTTCAGCGGCGGCGAGCGCTGGCGCGGGAATATCAGGCGCTATATCTCCCAAGCTTTCAAGAAGTGTGCGGCGTGGCTACAGATCCCGCAACTAGCTATATAGCGGAAGAAGAAATGATCTCCCGGTCTTCGTCTTCCGCCTCCGCGCCGAGATTCATATTGCTACAATCAGCTCTACAGGGGGCGTCGTGCCTTTCCTCTCCTTTGCACCGTCACTCGTTCGCTTCGCTTTGGCACGGGCCATGCCCCCTCGCAGTCTCCGGACGATTGTAATTCTTGTTGCGACCGCGCTTGTAGTCTTTCTTGTATCTTCTTACAGCCACAGGCACCTACCAGTCGAAGCCATCCAGCAACACCTTCCTTCCTTGTCACGTCTGCAAGTGCCGCACTTTGAGGTCCCACAACAACTACAATGGACCACACATGAATCCGACGAAACACCATCCTCCCCTTCACCGGCGCGGTATAACCTGTCCGATATCTGGTTCCCCCAGGTCGAGAAGACGGTAGAAGACCGATTATGGGTACCGAAGAACAACAAGGCTATGCGGGAGTTGCTGTCATGCATGCAGGAAGGAACATGTCGACCTAACCAGGTGCGTTACGGACGTCGTCAGAAGCCTATCAGTGATTGACTCTCCTTTGTAGGACAGAGGTACCTTGGTGTCTGAGCGAACCGGTGTATGTGGCTGACGCGCGTATCACCCAGTGGTCATTCTGGGATCTTGGTTCGTGCGCGATGCTCTATTGCCCACCAAATTCGCTGGGGAGCATGTTTGGTACGTTGACGTGTTCTTTCCTTCGCGAACGTCACTGACGACCGTTAAGGGCTCGTTCGATTGTAGGCCCCAGTCTACTTGATACCGAGGAAATGCGTCCTTCTTACGTTGCCCCTCAGATGACTGCGCTCGATAATTTAGGCTACACGTCCATCTTCGCAACCGATAATACCGACATCGGTGCGTGCTCTAGTGACTTCATACTGTATTCCATGCTTAGCGCAGCTCAGTGCGAATATACCAGATGTTCCCATCCCTCGTCGTAGCTGTTATCTATGAGCCCTTCGACTTGGACTGGTGTCTTGGAGACGAAAACTGCATCAAGTCAGACCGCAATCCCTGGGGCATACCTATATGGAAGGTCCTCCGTGTTGCCCGTTCCTTCTCTACTGTCGACTGATGCTCTTTCTTTCAGCTTTTGATGTTCACTTATTGGTCTCAGCCCAAAGGCCCTTTGGGCGCAAATTGGACGGTGAGAGACTCCGTCGGCTCTGACATGGCTACGCTCAACCGTAGGCCTCCGTACAGATAGTCCCGGAGCCGTACCACAAGTTGTCGCGCGGAGTGGCACGAAACACCTACATCGGCTACTCCATCGAGAACACATGCGGCCCACATGCATTCGTGCCCACAGAAGAGCGCTCGAACTCGGCGTACTTTCTCACAAAGAAAGCGCAATGGTTCTTCCAGAGCTGGCCGCTCGATTTCTACACGGCCGCAGCTGCGGCGACTGGCGTTGACTTCGTTATGGGCCTGCACGACGTGACAGCCCGCGATCCAGACCACCTGGACAAGGAGATCACGATGAAGGATATACCGTTTCCGCCCGGTACACGAGATCTGGGAGCACTGTCGCCGTCTGACTTCGTACGTCCAATGCGCATTTCGCCAAAGAGACTTGGTTCTGACTTGGATTTGAAGCTGTCTGAGCTCTCAAAGCACAAGCTTCTCATAGGTCTGGGCGCACCGGTAACGTACATACGACAACAACACCACGCGTGCGACACACGCTCACGGAATTACCCACAGATCACCCACTCCATACGAGGCACTATGCCTAGGCGTCCCCTTTATCAACCGGATACGGAACGTGAGCGGCTCATGACGCGTTTTATGCCGCAATCGAGCTCACAGTACCTGCGCAGTGGGATCGCACCAACCCGGACGATCGATACAGCTGGGATGCACAACATGAAGTACTGAAGTTCATGGACCCTCCATACGTCTACAACGTCTTTCGAGACGACAAAACTGGGTTCATTGACGCCATTCAGTCCGCCTTGCGTACACCTATCGAAGGGTATGGACGTCCTCATCGTCCGTTGCCGTTCGAGCTCTAACCAGTTGTTCCCAGATATGTACTCGCGGACATGCACATGAGTGCTGTAACGGCGCGGCTGCAAGCCGTTCTTGAGCGAGACCTATACGCCATGGCAAAAGAAGTTCTCGACAGAAGAAAATCGGGTGAGGAGGAGGATCCTGTGAGTGCCGTCGTCTCGATCCGATCCCGGCCGCGTCTGACTAGAGCTATCCATCCACAGTTGTTCACGCTCTAGCCTGTTCGGGCTACTATCTATCTACATAACATCCTACACTCTCCCTATAATTTATAAGCTCTCTTGCTAGTTGTCTGTATAACTAATGTGGATATGATCTTACTGGAAACGAATTGTCACTCAGTGACCCAAAGGGTGCACGCGCGTCGAGCCCGCGCCACAAGTGCCACGCGCGAGCTTCTCAGCCGCTGGAGCGACTTCGCCTCCATCCATCGACGTCATAGACGCATACATCCAGCCAGCGCACGTCAAGCCGTCTCCAGCGCTTATGCTACGCGTATAAACGCGTTCGCTTCTGGAGCATTCCTTCCCTCAACGACCACCACCGCCCACCCACTTTTATATCTCAAAGTTCAATTCAACACCATGTCACACGCTGAGCTCGACCCTTACACCGCCAAGGCGCAGAATGACGATGTCACGCCTCAGCAGAAGATCACCGGTGCGACCAGAGCATCGCTTGAGCTCGCCGTGACTGACGATGCGCTCGTAGACCTCCATGCCATCCTGAAGGCCGCGCCCACAGGCATGCTCACCTCTCGTGCTGCCGACGGTTCTCTTCACTCTCGCGCAATGGCGCCTGCCGGCCGTGTGTAGCTTCGCCCTATCCTGCGCGCGCACGCCTTCTGAAGCATGCCACCCCTAGCGTTCGAGCCTACACAGGTCAGCCTCGTCTTCATCGCCAACAAGGCGTCGTGGAAGATGGACGAGGTCGCCAATGACGCGCACGTCAACGCGAGTTTCTTCAACCCCTCCAGCACTGACTGGGCTAGCTACGCGGGTCAAGCGAAGATCATCACTGACAAAGAAGTCATCAAGAAGCATTGGAACCCGCTGTGCGTAGCATGTATTCTTCTCTGCGCTCGCATGACCCAACTGACTCGTGGCCAGGGTTGCGGCATGGTTCGGTGACCTCAAGGATGGCGTGCACAAGGGTGACGCAGAAGACCCACGCGTCATCGCCATTGAACTTGTACCCGACGAGATCCGCTACTGGGTCTCAACAAGCGGAAAGATCGCGCGCACTGTCGACGTTGCCGTTGGTGCTGTAACTGGCAAGACCTCCGCACCGGGCGAGCTTCGTACCATCACGAAGCAAGAGATCCAACTTACTCAGGGTCTGCACTCGAAGACATCGTGGATTGAACTTGCATCATTCAAATCACTGTACTTGTAATGACATCATGCATATGTAACATCTCTTTTGCGGCACTCAGGGGTTTGTCGCTAGTATGGCTACAGTATCGTGAGCAGCAACAGATGCGGTGTAATTGCCGCTGAAGTTTCCCAAGTTCTTCCCTGTCCACATGTCTTGCAGAACATAGCTGCCCAAGCCGAGGCCGGGTACATCGGCGAAGTTCACGGTATATGACGCTTTCGTATCGTTCAGATTCACGATGAACAAGTGTGTGCCCTTCGAGGAGGTACCGGCATAGAACGAGGGAGGCGATGTGGTGTCCGAGGTTGAAGACGTGAATGGTTTCGCAGGTTCGCCAACCGATGAGTCCTGATGGAATGCCAGCAATGCAGGATTGGAAACAATCGCGACTTGATCGCTAGAGAGTTTAGACAGCTGCAGGATGTACATGAGCGAATGTCCGTCGACAAGAACGACGGAGAGCTCACATCGGTTCCTAGCAAGATGGGAGATTTCATGAGGATCCAAGCTGCGAAGTGCGTCCGCTCTTCTTCGACGGTGAAGTTTCCGTTGCCGATCTCCATCATGTCCATATCGTTGTGAGCATAGAACGTGATAGCATCAAGATATCGCGCATTCTTCGTCATTATCTGAGTGATGTACGACCAATCCGGTTGCGCGTCATAATCCATCCGCCAGGAGTGTCCCTGCAACTAGTAAGACCACGGCCGGATGACACAGTGAGTGGACAGGGACTCACAACTTTCGCGCCCCACTCCCAGGGCTGAACATCACTGTCAGTAAGAAGGTCAGAGCTCAATATTCCATTGACTCACATCGTCAACACCCCATAGGCAAAGCGAGTACTGCACTGGAGTCTCATTTTCGGCGAGCGCTGCACCCATGATGCGATAGCGGATGGCCGTCTTCGAATTGTAGTAGTCATCTCCCTGATCCGGCGTATCCGACCAGTTCGATGGCACATTGCAGTTATCATACTTGAGGTCTGTTTCCATCATCAGCTCGAAGGACGCTCTACAAGTAGGCAAACCCACAGTCAATCCCCCACGAGTCATATACCGCCGCGTCGATGGTCTCGTATCCCAGTCCGCCGGGATAACCTCCGCACGTGGACGTTCCAGCGTCACTAGGGTCTCAATTAGCTGTGCGCTGTGCTAAATAGTCGTACACGGGCAAGTTGTACCTGTAGATGCCGATCTTGAGTCCCATGTTATGGATCGCATCCGCAACTGCAGCAATACCGTCGGGGAACTTATCGGGGTCTGGAACCTGCTGCTGTGTAGTCGCATCGCGAGACTCAAGCATCCAGCAATCCTACATTGTGGTGAGGATCCGATCTTGTTGCAGGATACGAGAACTGACATCGATATTCACGTACTCGTAACCGACGTCGGCCAGTCCGAGGTCGACAAAGGACTGTGCGGCTGCCAGGACCTTATCTGCGCTGATGTCTTGTTGACAGAATGAGCATGAGCTTACAGGTATGATGAAACCATATCTTTACCGCAGCCATAAGCGTTCCAACCGTTCCATCCCAAAGCAGGTAGCCTGCCAACGGCTTTCGACGGTGGAGTTGTTGGCGCCGGGATAGTGCTGGTGGTGGTTGAGCTTGAAGCACTTGTCGTGGCAGAAGAGACTGCAATAGACGCCGCGGATGAAGTCCGGAAGGTGGAGGACGGTGCGACGGCAGTCAGAAGAGATGCCGAGGGCGTTGTCAATGGGGTCGCAGCCTCGGCGTCTACTACAAGGCGCTCTTCTTCGAAGGTCGCATCTGGGATACTGTAGGAATAGTCGTCAGTGTCTCGGCAACATCAGCGAGCACGCACGTACCACTGGCTGTACTGGTCGTTCTGGTGAGTACAGGCGTATCTGATCTTTCATCAGCTCCTCCGGCCGAATGGTCGTCGAAACCTTCGCCTTACCCCGCAATGCATTCAGTGACACCCGTCCACTGCATACCCCCACACTGCGAGTAGCTGTCCGCGGGCCGTCCCACAGCGGACAGGGCGAGCCACAGGAAAGTGGGAGTACTGATTCTGATGCATCCCAACATGACTTTCGCCGTCAGAGAGTCGACGGTGAATGAGGATCATCGCGCTGGTCGTGCGCGCTTGCTCTTATATGAGAGGCGCGGGCTTCCTTAGGCGCCAGTGAGCACGCGCTCTGGGTCGGCTGGATTGGGCGACGTATGTCGCGCATGTCAGGTGCATCTGGCGTTGGGTTCGCTGAAGCAGGTTTGTGACGAGTGTGGGATAACTTGAACTTGGGCCCATTCTGTGTTCATTCTCGCGATACCGAGATTCAGTGACGGAGCGCAGAGGACGGCGAAGCCGCGAAAGCTGATGGTGGCGCCGCATGGCAATCAATTTCCGACCCATGGCTGTGCAAAACAACCATCGCACTCTACTTTTTCGGTCGAATTGGGCATGTCGGCGTTTTCGGGCCGAACATGTAAGCTCTCGCCTCGGAGGCCACTGAGATCTGTACCAAGGGCACATATATATCATACACGACGAAGTACACAGTAACTCGCATCCTTCTTATAGACAACTCAACCCGTTACCAGGATAGCGGCAGTATCGTGGGCCGCAATAGAAACGGTGTAGCTGTTAGTGAAACTGCCCAAGCTCTTGCCCGTCCACATGTCCTCCAGCGTGTAAGTGCCAGCTCCGAGGCCAGTAACATCCGCAAAGTCGACTGTGTACGATGTAGTTGCGCTGTTCAGGTTCACGACGAAGAAGTGCGTTCCCTTCGAAGACTTCCCGGCGTAGAAAGATGGAGGAGACGTCGGAGCGACGGTCGAAGAGGTGAAAGGCATGGCTGGCTCGCCAACCTTGGAGTCTTGATGGAAGTCTATGAGCGCTGCGTTCGTGATGATTGCCACTTGGTCCGAAGACAGAGCGGAAAGCTGTTTAGTACGCGTGAGCACACTTTGTTAGGCACGAAACTAGGAGAGACGTACATCCGTTCCGAGCAGGATGGGCGACTTCATGAAAGCCCAGGCTGCGAAGTGTGTCCGTTGCTCTTCAATTGTGAGATCGCCATTGCCAATCTCCATCATATCCATGTCATTGTGAGCACCAAATGTGACGTAGCTCAAGTACTGAGCGTTGGATGCCATGATCTGCGTGATGTATGACCACGAAGCGCTTGAATCACCTAACACTCATGAGAGTGAGCTGAGCATGAACAAGTAGTGAACGTACCCGACATTCGCCATGAGTGGCCCTATGACAGTAGCTTCAGTCAACAGAACTCCAGTGTGAGCATGAAGATACTCACAACTTTTGCCCCCCAAAGGTACGGCTGCCAATAATGTTAGTCTTCGTCTTGGGGTTAGATACTTGGACTCACACTATCCACTCCCCAAATGCATAGGGAGAATTGAACAGGTGTCTTATTGCCCGCAATAGCTGCGCCCATCTGACGATAACGAATCGCCGTGTTCGAGTTGTAGTAATCGTTGTTGGGAATGGGATAGGTATCCGACCAGTTCGATGGTACATTGCAATTGTCATATTTTAGATCTAGAAACCTTGTTAGCAGAGGGCGCGGCCTGATATTGACGTTGACTCGCAGTCGATACCCCACGAATCGTATGCAGCCGCGTCGATGGATTCATAACCGAGTCCTCCTGGGAATCCCGCGCACGTTGCCGTCCCGGCATCACTGATAATGTGACATAAGCGTATTGAACCATATAGAGCGATAGCGCGCACCTGTATATGCCAATCTTGAAGCCCATGTCGTGTACTTTGTCTGCGAGCGCAGCCATACCGTCAGGAAATTTGCTCGGGTCCGGGACTTGCTGCTTAGTGGTGGAATCACGAGCCATGAGCATCCAGCAATCCTGTTCTTGAATCAGTGAGAATGAAGAAGAGCGCGAGAGCCCATAGCGTACGTCGATGTTGAGATATTCGTAACCGACGTCGGCTAACCCGAGATCGATAAAAGACTGTGCCGCTGCAAGAACCTTATCCGCCGTGATCGCTACCCATTGCAGTCTCAGTAAGTACGTATGAATGCCCATGCTAGATATTCACCGCAGCCGTAGGCATTCCATCCGTTCCATCCAAGCGCGGGTAGCTGCCCGACAGCCTTCGAGGGGGGAGTTGTTGGAGCTGTGGCTGCTATACCCGTCAGCGTAGATGTACTGCTTGTTGGTGTGGAAGACGTTGTCGTCGTTGCTACGTGAGTGACAGTCGTGCCAGCTGCGGAACTTCCTGTTGATGTTGCCGCTTTGTTGCTTGTCGTGGACGTAACCTGGGTCGCGGTTCCCGGTATACTGTACAGGCATTTAGTGAAGTGGTCCCCATGTTCTAATCACTAGACATACCATTGACTATAATAATCATTCGAGTACGTGCAAACATATCTGTGTCTTGTCAGTCTAATCCCAACACCGACTTGTCCCGTCGCACCCAGAAACACAGGTGGAGGGTCCTGTCCAGCCTATACCACCGCATTGAGAGTAGGCTACGCCCTGACCCATCACAGGAGAAGCAAGTAGTCGTAGACCTAACACGATCAAGCCGAGTGATCTCGCCATAGCCTTCTTCGTGCGGTCGACGAGGGCGGACTGAGGGACATCGTAGCGTAGCCTCCAGTTATACAAGTACGGGAACTTCTTCGGTAGTGTGCCAACCCATGCTGTAGGTCTGCTGAATTGCGCGCGGGACATTCACGGAGAAGGCTCTACACTCGTCATGCCGAGGCAATTACACTCGGGCATGCCAGGGAATGGATACGCCAAACCTGGGTGGCTCAGTATACTGTTCTGGTGGAGACAAATATCCTCCTTGATAGTAGCCTGAGTAGCCGTGTCCAAGCGCTATGCTATTTGTGACTTGGGTATGCGATTGCGGGCCGAGTATCAGCGTGCCATGGTTGTCCAGACTCAGGTTCGGATTTTCTTCGAATCATTTCGGCAATGCTCGGATCTTCCACGTGAAACTCCGGCCCGGTCCGGCCCACCTCATGAGGTCCCTCCTGCGCACCTTGTCCCCGCCCTCAATCTATCACGACCACATGCGTGGCTTTTCATACGCCCCCTACAGGCCCTTTAGCTGCCCATCTGAAGTGGAGGTCCAATCTGCGTAAACCGTCGGCGCGCCCCTCCTCCATGACGAACGGCCCATCTACGTATGTTTTGGACTGAGACTAACCTTTAGGCCGTATGAAAATGTGGCTCCCAGCCTGTGTTCGGTACCACCATTTCATCTTCCATCATGAGCGACTCCGTCGGTCTATACTACTCTACGCCAGTTTCTGTCGCCCTTGCAAGCCGTAGCGGTACCGACGACAGCGGCACAACACCCCTTGAGGAGTATGTACCACAACCGTATGAGGATTGGGCTTCAACGCCCTCACGCACGCCCATTTCCCCTCCTCCGGGCCGCGGTCGCTCTATAAAGGCGCTTGTCCAGCGTTTTGAAGAGCTCGACGCGTCTGAGGATATACGGGTCTCGCGTCCCTCGGATGATGGAACTGGACTATACGCGCCGTTCTTCAAGCAACCTCGTAAAACATCGCCCCTTCGCCAATCCATTCGTAACTTCGTGTCGGTCTTCAAGAAAGCGAAACGGGAAAGGGACGAACCTGTCGCAACTCCTTATTCGGTCGTTGAAGAATACCCGATGCCAAATGAGGCGCCCGGGTCCGCGTTTTGCGCTTCTCCACCCACCTCTGGTGCCCTGCAGTCTGGCATCGTCCTTCATCTCTCTACCCCCAACGGATCCTCGGCGATTCTGCCTGTCTGGACTCAATATCATGCCGAGCTTCACGCAAAGCATCTACTTCTATCTTCCGACACGGCTTACGGCCTTCCTGTCTCAAAAGTCCTCTCACTTTCTGGCTGTCGTGATGTGTACTCTGTATCAAGCCGAGAAATGAGGGCCGAAGAGCAAGCTTTGATGCCGGCTCTCGGATCGACTGGGTCTCCTGTTGTGTTCGATCTTGCATTCGACGGCAAGGTTGAACGATTCGCTGTGGATACCGCCAAAGAACGAGCAACATGGGTACACACCATCCTGTATGTTCGACACCTTCCTGAGGCGTATCTCTCGCACTAACATCTTTCAGCACCAGCGTTCTCCGTAGTCCCATCGATGCCTTCACGCCGCCAGGCGATATCGAAGCGCATAGGCCTGTTTTATGGATCGAAACTACTGCCCATCTGACGTCTGGACTAGCCCAGGAGAGCTTAGGTGTCGAAGCACCGGCACAGCCGTCGTCCCTCCTACGCAGGGAGCGAGTCCAGCGCACAGAGCGTAACCTCCCCCCGTTGCCTCTCCAGAGCCCTGCATCCGCAGCGGGCGGCTCTCAGTGTGATAGACCGACCGATGCCCAACATGTTCCCGTTGCCCAGCTAGTCATGCCCGAGTCGCCTTTCTCGTCCCCTACGAAGGTCCCCATCAGTCCATCTGTAGTGAACTTGAGCCGACAATCGGTGGTACGGCGACGTCTCGCCGAGATGGAACAGCAAGTTTCCTCTACTTCTCAGCCATTCTCCGCAACATCGGCATCCGCAACATCGGCATCCGACTATACGGCATCACCCATGTCGCCTCACATGGGTACGCAACTGCGACTCGACTCTGGCTACCAGTCAAAGGGCGACTGTGGATCTCCATCTCAGAGTGGCCTGAGGTCAGGCCCACGGATGTCTGTCTCTCCTGCAAGTGATGTCATCGTTCCGACGTCGCCATTCAAGAAGAGGCATGCGCTACAGCAGCAGCGGACAGACCATCCGACACAATCTTCGCCTTCTCCTTGTCATGTATCGCCAAATGGGACCGCCGCCGGCACACTGTTGGAGATGATCAACGATGATCTCTCTAGAGAAGCCCTAGATGACGTCAAACAGAGTGTTGAGGTTGTGGCTAGCGGTGTAGGCGTCGTGCGTCGGACTTTGCAGGACGTTGCAAGCCGCAATATAGGGGATTCAAAGCTTCTCACAACTCTTGCTGGGCGTGTCGACGAGATCAGGAACTCTCTGCAGCAGCAGGCGGCAATGTCGCATGTCATGCATAACGAGAGACCCGCGGGCACTCCGGACGCGGGCTTAGCGCCAGTCCTACAGGAGATCAATCACAAGCTCGGCGCGGTCGCGGATGCATCTGTTGCAGCTGTGGGTTTCTACCATGTGACTGCATTCCTTCCGATATCTAAACTGTGTACCTACAGGAGATCCTCGACCTAGTTCGCGCTGGCGACGAGCACCGCTCTCTCCAAGCATCGCAAGGTGTCGAGAATGCTCGGTATCTCGCGGAACTGAACTCGGTATGTTTGCAGATAGGTGGATGTTTTTGTTCTCACGTCGTTTGTTAGTGGCTGGAAGCCTTCGTGAACCACGGTTCCTCGCATCTCCAAGGCATTTCCGACGCAGTGAACACCATAACGCAAGAGATTGGTCCCCTACCTGTTGATGAAACGTCAGACGACTTGCCTACTGCAGCTCGACCCACCGTGCTCAGCAGTCTTCAAGAGCTCATTTCACGCAGCCGGGCTCAAGAACAGGAGAACGCAACGCGGCGGGAAGAGCTTGATGCGCTCATCTCGGCTATGCATGAAGAGATGCGTCTGAATGCGGAGATGCGTAATGCATGTTGTGCGTACGCTAAACGCCCTTGGTGATGCTTATGTTCGCTGACCTTCACAAAGCTTCAGAGTCCGTGATGGAGTATATGGCGAAGCAACAAGAGGAGTACGGGACGATGCTCCGGGTAGTCTCCGACAGTGCGCTCTAATCGTTCATACACGATGTGCGCACCTGACTGATGTCCATTCAAAGCGCTCTTCGACGAAATTCGAGGTGAGCGCTTGCGATTCGTCGATGCGATGCAAGAGGCCACTGCCATCAATGTCCACCGTAAGCCCCTGGTCATGACATATCTCCTGATATGATGCACTTAACACACGCATAGGGCACGTTGACGACTTGAAGGGAGAACTCGCACGAGAGATAGCTACTATGACGAAGCGCGTGGCGTATCTCCAGAGGACTAGCCACGAATGGGAGGCACGAATCGCCGACCTCCTCACCTTCTACAACAAGCAAGGGGGCCCACAGTCGCAATCAGTCCAGGCAAGTGGTGGTGTAATGGATGAAAGTTGGATGTTGCTCACTCTGCTTCAGCAGCAGACTCCCGTCTCGCAGGAACCCGTACGTCCCGCAAAACTGGACATGCCTCGCGCTGAACGAATGCGCAAAACAGGCACCAGGGGGAGCCGTGTAGGTGCCCTAACGTTATTCACTGCGTGGTTCTCAATGTTCTCTTACAGGTATCCAAATTGTCGCCTATCGAGGAGCGCTCGCCCATTGACGTTCGACCAAAGCCAACCTCTAGTCATCGCGGTAACTTGTCACCAGGTGACGACATTGCGTCAACGCCTTCGCGCCGCCGCCCTCTACCTCTTGCGCCTGGCGGGTTTCCAGGATATGACCAGTGAAGGGTATAACTTGAGTAGTGTGTCTGATTATGGAGAGATAGGATATGGATAAGAGTACAAGCATAAGTAAGCTAGAAACCTGGTATAAAGACTCTAATGTTCGATCTTGATGCCCATACTGTAGTTGTCGGGTGAAATAACGCGCGCTGTGGCAACCATACGGAAACCCATTGGTTCTACTGTGTGTTCGTAGTAGTCTTGTATGTCGGAGCCTTGCATGACGAGAATATCGCCCTAAAATGCGTGGTTAGCGTAGGAGGTGGGCTGATTGTTGAAATGCCGCTTACATGCTTGAGCACCAAAGTGAGAACGGGGCAGGCCTTTGGGACGTCGTCGTCAGTGATATTGTGCTTTGAGCGACGGAAGTACATATGCGAGGTAGAGCCCAGGGAGAGCGATGCGACCACTGGCCCAAGGCCCCTTTCTGCGTCGGCGTGCCACTGTCACATGATGAGAAGGTTGACTGAGGACAGGTAGAAGGCCAACAACTCACAGCCATCCGTTGATCCTCCATATACGCAACGCTCATGATCTCGTTGAAAGGCACGTACTCGCCCGTAACAACTTCGACTCGACTTCTAATTAGGTCTACAGCGTCTGACACCGCGCTCGAACCGCCCTCACCAAGGGGAAGAGTATAATCTGAGCCGCCAATATACTATAGAAGGGGGGTTGAGCGGCGCGCTCATCATCAAACCAGCATGTAAGCAAACCTACATTGTATGGTGCCCCACTATTCTGGGAGAAATATCCGGTTAACAAGGTACCACGACCTGTATGCGAGGATGAGTTTTGTTAGAGCGACTGTGCTTATAGGAGCCGCGCACATTGGTGCTACAAGCATGACAAAATCAGTACGACAATCAGATCTGGAAGAAGTGTATGCACTCACAGCTCGAAGCGGGAACCGGCGGAAGTCCAATTGTCCCGACGCCGCTTGTTCTTGGTATGCACGGAATATTTCGTTCGCCTTTCGGTTCGATCGAGGAGCACTCCGTATCCTATGGATTTGACCGCGACCGTGAGGGAGTATATATGTCGTGACCATGAAGATTTCTCCTGTCTTGCTCTGCATCACGATCTCCGGCTGAGCAACGATTTCTGAGAGGTGGAGGGTGGAATTAGCGGAATGGAAATATCTGTAAACCAATCAACGCTCACTGGGGTCATAAACGTCGTCTGCGTCCTCGACAATGTCAGTCTGGGTCCAGAATTCGCGCGGTGTTCTGACGCCTGCTTTGATTTGGATGGTTTTCTGCAGCGATATTTAGCGCTGAGAGCGAATCGAGACAATGTTCGACGTACCTTGCAGGTGGCGTTGCCGCACTCGTAAAGACTCCATCTGAAACGGCAAGAGAGACGGCCGCACTTTCTACAGTGCATACCTCTTGAGTAACGATTGGAAGTGATAACTGCGGTCGTGCCACCGGTGGGAGGCGGCGGCGGCAAAAGCCATTCCCAGTCGATGATAACGTCCACAGGCTGCATCTGTAGAGCCGTGAAGGACGGGTCAAACGTGAGGCTATTTAATGAACACGGGTTGCCATCGATAGTCCAGAATGTTCTGCACCCGGGGTTTAGGCAAATCCAACCGATGTTGTAAACTTGTACGGAGTCCATCGCACATATGGCGCATCGCTGGCTGGTGTGCGTTTGCGCTGAAAGACGCAGTCTAGAGTACAGCTCAGGAGCGATATAGAAACGATAGTGGGGTGTGCGCACATTGGATCATCCTTTGATGAAGGGCTGTTCTCGGTGGCGTCTTCAATGGGAACAGAGTCGATGGGGTGAGTCGGCGCTAGTGTAGGATCCAGAGATGCTGTGGGCACTGGGCTCCAAGTGAGCGCAAGGTCACTCATTCAAGCACGTAGACGTACCGTCGACTGCAGGATCTGCCGGTATCCACCACGGAACCCCCTGGTTACTACACCATTGAAACGAGACTTTGTAACGAATGATCTTGTCTCCGTTCTCGCGTACGCCGTCGCATTCGGCTAGTATCCCGACGTCAGCACAGTAGTGTACAGGGCGGAGGATTCCAGACATACCCCAAACGTTCGTGACCCAATAGTACCCGAGCACGATGTAAACATATCCCTCCGCTGCAAGGTTGTAGGGGAATAGAGCGTAATGGTCGTCCGCCAGTAAGACTACGGGATAGCGGTTCTTCCAATTGTTCATCAGCGCCCGGACCGAGTTATCCTCGAGATGCTGGTCGCCGGTTTCCAAGTGTTTGTGAAGTGCCCGCTTCCGATGGTTATAGGATGCTTCGGGTTTGCCCCCTCCCCTTCAGAGACGCTTGGTCATATAGCCATCAGAGTCACACAGAGAACGTACCCGTGGGAGATGATCAACCGACCACCATGTTCAAAGGCGTCCCGCCTGGATAAATTGGTCAGGTCAGGCGAAGAGACTGTAATAGCGCGAGACGGCGACATACTTCGACGGAAATCCACCCAATAAGTACCCGTAAACCTGGTCCTTATTATAGTAGACGCCGCTTTGATAGGCTCTGAAGTAGTCGGCGTTCTCACATACTTCCTGGCGAGACTACAATGACTAGTCAGCACGGTTGTGCGATCAAATGAAGTTGAAGACGAGCGAACCTGTGCCCAGATAGGTGGAATAATCTTGTACTCTCCCAATGCCGGCCTTCTAGGTACATGGCCCGAGGAGGGTACCTGCGCAAGTGGCGCACCCTGATGTAAAGCATTGGCTGGTACCTCCACGGGTGCCATCGTCGGAGTGACGGCAGGTTTAATATCAACCTCGGGATCTGGCGTGAAGTGCCGGAGACTCGGGTCGTCCAGGGAGATGCTCTCCTGCGGCTCGGCCTTGATTGACGGGAGGCCCGGAAAGGATTGGAGTAAGGAGGGGTGGAGGGGATACAGCGGAGGCCACATAGGCTGACTGTGCAGATTGCGATCCAAGGCCGTCGTAGGTGGTTCAGAGTTAGGAGCCTGAGGCGAACGTATGGCTCCCGGTGATGCTCTGCGTGATGATTCGTGTTGAAGTATGGGAGAACCTGGGGGCAACGGCTCGCGAGCCCGAGTTGTGTCGTCCAACCATCCGACAGGAACAACAGGAAAGGCCGTTGCGTTCTGCGAATAACTGGCGTCAATCTCCTCCGGACTTTCGGGAGCAGGCTCAACATGCGCCATGGATAGAGGGACAGGTTCCTTCTCGCCAGTTGCATCCATCCCATGAGGAAGCATCTGAGCAGGACTGTGTATGGCATTCGCTTGCGACGTCGGCTTGGAATCGTCTACGGCAGCAGCGATAGCTTCATTGTGCGTGGATGCGTCAGGGCCTCCTGTGCGACGCCGTTTGACAGAGATTATGGCATCTCGTGGAAGAGCGACAGTCATAGTGTCGTTGGGCGTCGCATCCGAGGGAGAAGCTACAGTGGGTCCACTCATGGCATCGGGCTTGGCTTGATTCTTCAGACGGCGTTTCCTCTTCTGCGCCGTTCTTCGACCCGATGAAGGCGCATTACTGCTGCGGGTGACTGGCCGTACCAAACTCTTGTTGTGAATTGTCTCGGCATGCTGGCCTCGCGGTGCCGTCTCCACTGCGATTATGACGGGCACTGGTAAAGTGAGATTGAGCGATCTGAAGGGCCGAGTTCACTACAAAAGCCGTCACCTTGATCTTCCTTCGGGTACACATCATGTATGGTCTT
Organism: Peniophora sp. CBMAI 1063; assembly: GCA_900536885.1. NCBI lineage: Eukaryota > Fungi > Basidiomycota > Agaricomycetes > Russulales > Peniophoraceae > Peniophora > Peniophora sp. CBMAI 1063. The sequence goes on from UWZB01000135.1 coordinate 233,551, forward strand.
GTAAACGTTGCGCGGTTGACATTTCCATCGCTGTCTCGCCAGATGAATAGGTTCAAGAGCTTTGGTATGTTGTAGGTGCGTGTCCGTAGAGAGCCACAGGAAGTTAACGTATACTAGCACGTCATCGGGGTTCGAGGCAGTCGGCGCTTTATTCTTCTTCGGCACTGGAGAAGACACGTGCTTCAACCACGTGTTGCAGTCCGCACGCTGGAAAAGGCAAGTCAGGCTCTGGCCTGCTGCAGTAGGGAACTTGAACTAGTGTGGCACACGTACAGCTTTCTTGTTATGGATGACTTTCTGAGCGAGTTCATCCTGCCACTCCTTCGTACGCGCGGGATTCCAACGTCTTGTCTCCGCTCTTCTCCTAGCAAACGCTGAATGGACGGGTTCGAGGGCGAGCGATGTAGCTAAGGAGCTCGGAAGGGAGACGGAGGTTTCTGACATATACACATCCAAGCAGAGTGCAGATGGCCGTACTTCAGATGGTCGTGGTTGGTGGCAAGCTCCTTTGTGAGAGTTTGCTGTTGTATGATGCGCTTCTGGGATGGGAAATACCCAGCACATTCAGGAACGAGGTTCACAGTCCGAACCGCTCACTCAAACTGGTAATGGGCGCAGATTATGATGATACTGGTTCTTCGCATCTTGCAAGCCAGGAGTTAAAGAGAGCGTATATGGTATCCGCAATATCTCACTCATCAAACCCAGTCGGGTTGAGTGGCAGCAGTTCTCATAGCTCTCAACCGGGTTCAAGTGAAGTGCTCCTATGCGCGCTCTATGCTATACGCTACGACAACTCTTATTTTGCCAGCGCGGCCTGGATAGCCTCGTACACATCCGCCTCAATGCGTGCCTCCGCCTTGACCTCATCCGAACCGTTACCCGCAAGAACCTTGTTCGCCTCGGCGAGGTTCGCACGTACGGCCTATCCAACTGTCAGTACACCGAAGTTGTGGCTGGAAAGAAAATACGCACCTCGGACGAGAAGTTCTCGAGGGGAGCGGCCTCGACGGCGTTGATGGTCAACGAGTTGTTCGGGTGGACCATGGCGAAACCGCCAGAAACTACAAGGCAGCCTCAGTACACGTTGGATACAACATTTGGAATATTACGCACCGAACCACTTCTTTGCGGCGTTTCCGGGCTCGATGACCTCCACAATGCCGGCACGGAGAGGCTCGATGGACGGGACGTGGTTTGCGAGGATACCCATGTCACCGGACGCAGCAGCAATGTTAACCTGCACAACCTCCTGCGACGTGAAGATAGACTGGATACGGGTTGCCCATCATAGTTCGGTAGTTGAATGGCCAAGTAGAGTAGTTGGTTATTCCGCCATGAGCACAAGTCCGAAATATGGGATTGAATACACGTACCTGGTGCGGGAGGACTAGGGAGAGCTTGATCTTGTCGGAGACCTCCGCGTAGCCACGACGGCCAGTGGGGAGGGCCCGGGGCGCGCGCCGCGCTGCGAGACGGAGAAGGGAAGACATGGGGAAGGTGGTGGACGTGCAGCGCTCGCCAACAACGCGCCTGTTCGCTCGCTCCCTCGGGTGACGCCGGGCTCTCACGATTTTCCGATGCCGAAGCGCGGGGCTGAAGCTGAACGTACTCCCCCTTCCACCACGACAACGATCATTTGTAGAGCTCATAAATTATGCATCGTACTGCATCTCACATGCCCTTTGCGATGACATGTCAGTGGCAACAACTGTCTCTCTCAAACCTGTGTACGCTCGCACCAGCCGAAGTCAAAACGACTATCCGATCTTCGTTGTGTTGCCCCCTCCCTCCCATACACTTCGCACTGGTCCGAAACAACTATTCAATGAATCACGATACGGGCGTCCTTCCCTGCGGTGCGGTGCTCACTGAAGACAGTCCAGCAGCTTCAAGCGGTTACGGGCGCGCAGCGCTGTATCCCGAATGGTGATCCTATCGCAAAAGAGCGGGAGAACGCGAGCTCGGCGCCTACTCATTCGGTCAATGAAACGTTCCTTCACAGCGCATCTGTCAAAGTCCTTCCGCATGCCCCGCGATGGTCTGTTGGGCGAGATGATCACGAAGTTGCGTGTATATATGCTGGTCACCGCCCTTGGTGTGGGGCCTTTTCTCTCAGCCCCGACCGATACGTTCCCTATCTAGATTGTATTCTGTGGCGAGTAACTTGAACAAGTCCTGCAGGATGTTCGCGCTCGCTGCATACTCGCTTATATGTCTAGCGCTCGCTGCTATGTCTGCTGCGCAGACACAGTCTTTCACACCTGCAGCTATTCCAATCGCAGCGCGCTCTCCTTATCTTCTGACATTCCTCAAAACGGCGCCCTCAGTGCAATACTCCAGGACATGGCAGACCGGGTACTCAACACAGGTGCGTGCCCTGCGTCACGTTATGTCATCCTCGTATTAATGGATGAGGCAGATCCAAGCTTGGGCGGGACTCATCCGAGTAGACGGGAAGACGTACGCCTGGACAGGAGATATAGGAACCATGCCCGCAGGAATCTTAGACCCAGCCTCAACCGGGAACGTGCAGTCATTGACTCCGACAACTACGGTGCTCTTTTATCAGGCTGGGCCCGTGCAATTGACGGTCACCTTTCTGAGTCCTATCGAAGTGAGTGGGTGTTGTTATTTGTCAGCCAGACCGTTCTCAAGCTCGTACAAAGCCAGGCAACATGGTCAACCAGTCGATTCCCGCGTCGTATGTGGCACTCGATATACAAACAACAGATGGATCTCCGCACTCAATCCAAGTGTACACCGACATTACCGCTGGTGAGCGCTTGTTGCGTCTTGTATCCATATTCTCATTAATTTCGAATTGTAGAGTGGGTGTCAGGAGACCGTAGTCAGAACGTAACCTGGTCCACCAACACTAATAATCCGTCCATGATATATCATACCGTCTCTGCTCTGAACCAAGTGCCGTATCAGGAAGTCAAGGCACAGGCGGCGTGGGGAAACGTATACTACGCGTCGCTCCGGACAACCAACACGACGTACAGGACGGGTGGCGACTTGGCCACCCGCAGTCAGTTCGTGACGAATGGCACCCTCGACAATACGCAAGACACGGCGTTTCGCGGTATTACAGAGTACGTCCACCATCTGCTTTCGTAGACTGGATACGTACTGACGGCAACCCACAGCTCATTCCCCGTATTCGCTTTTGCCGAAGACCTCGGAACCATCCAGAGAACGTCAGCGCCGCTCGCATGGGCCGTCGCTAACGTCCGAGACGTCAACAGTACTGGAGCCCTGAAGTATACCGATCTTTCACAGCAAACGCAAACGCGCAGCCTCTACTATCGAAGCCAGTACACTGACGACGGATCGCTGGTGAGGAACGAGGCTTACGTCGACGAACTTGATGTTCTAACACTGCCCTAGCTCGATAGCCTCCTCGCTGATTTCCCGGCCGCGCTCAATCGCTCTCAAGCCCTGGATAAGAACATCACGGATGCGGCTAACGCGGTGGGAGGTTCGGACTACGCAGACATACTGGCGTTGGCTACCCGTCAGGCCTATTGCGGTATCGAGATCACGATTGGGCGCGATAACAGCGGTGCAGTGAATGCGAGCGATGTCATGGCATTCTACAAAGTGAGTCTCGATGGAGATACCGGTTTCCTATGAGACTCACTCATCTCCTAGGACACCGGATATCAAGACAATGGTGACGGAAAGTGAGATGGTCGCTCGTCATCAATCAGCCGTTGCTCAGATCAGCTCTGTAGCGCTCAAGTTAGTCCAGTCGATGGACTCATCAGCGTCTTTCCTGCGTTTCTATATCTTGATCCTGCGCTGTGTGCGGCGCTTCTCGAGCCGCTCTTCCGCTTTCAGGAGAGCCCCTCATACGGCAATCCCTATGCGGCTGCCAATCTTGGTGAGCAAGACCATGCGG
>UWZB01000135.1:237502-288150 GCA_900536885.1 Peniophora sp. CBMAI 1063
TTCTGTTTCTCCTCGATATTGAACCAGATCGCCAATAGGACTCAAATATCCTGCGGCGACCGCTAGTAACGACCCACATTCGGAGGGCATCGAGAGTACGTCGCTTGTCAGACTCCTGCTGGGCCCGTACTCACGAGATCTGCAGCGTCATCTGGAATGATCATCATGGCGTACGCACATGCGAGAGCCACAGGCGACTACGACCTCATTAACCGCTATGTGAGCCATCACCCCTTTGACACCCTACACCGTCTGAGCGGCCTATAGTCAACACTGCTTCACAAGTGGGCCGATTATCTGACATCGAATACCCTTGGTACTTCGGTTCAGACATCTGCAGATGGCACCACAAACAGTGGTCAAGCCAATCTCGCACTGAAGGGTATCATCGCCGTTCAAGCCATGTCTAAGATCAGTGCACTCCTAAAGAACTCGACTGGTCAGGCGGCGTACTCGGTAAGTGCGTCGGCCTTGCAGGGCTTGAAGCTGCTTACTGATGTAGGACACTAGTCTCAGGCGAAGTCCTTGTACTCGCAGTGGTCAGCCCAGGCCCTTACTACGGACGGTCACATACGCTTTACCTATGAAGGTACCGACTCCACCTTCACTCTCGGGTATAACATCTTCTGGGATCTATATCTGGAGACTGGGCTACTCAACGCTACTGTCGTCAATGACCAAACGAACTACGTGGGAAGTCAAATCCAGATATTTGGCATGCCCACGGATAGCACGAACGCGTCAGTGGTGTCTGCAAGTAAGTGTAGTCTCTCATCCGATATTCATGCCAGCTAATGAGAGCGCGTACAGATTGGAACATGCTGATGGCGGCCGTATCTTCCCGCGACAATGGTACTCAGCAGGCTTTGATCAGCGCCACTCATAAGTTGGCGGCATCTCAACCTGCAACCGGATATCTTGGGCAGTTCCCACTCATGTACACGGCGCAAGAGGGCGCGGTAATCCAAGGACGATCAAGTCCTCGTCAGGGCGCCATGTACGCGCCTTTGCTAGTGAAGTGAGTGACGTGCGCATGCTTATCAAGATTTACTGACGTGGATCAACGGGTAGTGCGTCTTCCATCTTGAGCTCCGAATCCAACGCGAATGGCACTGCGAGTGGGAACAAGAACGCTACGTCTGGCACTCCGGTTGGTGCGATTGTCGGCGGGGTCGTCGGTGGAGTAGCCGTACTCACTCTACTGGTGGGACTCGTTTTCGTCTGGCGGCGATTACGGTCGTCAAGTCGACGCAGAGCGTCGGTTCAGCCAGCCGATTCCGGGATGCGCGAGGCCATACTCAACGATGCCTCACCGGTGCATCATACGCCAGGAGTTACACCCTTCATGGAGGTCGACTTGAGCAGGCCTCCCGCGTCATCCAACACTGAAGGCTCGAGCACTTCGGAGTACCACACTACGCCGGAGGCGGACACGAAACGAGCTTACAGATTGCGCCGGATCCCGAACGAAGAACTCGCGCAACACACGGCGATGGCGCATAATTCACCTGCAAGTACCGCCTACCCGGCGACTTCGCCTTCTGCAGTCTCGAATCAGAGCGATCCTGCCCTTGGTCAAGGGTTACTACAGGAGATCAATAGCCTCTGGCGGGAAATATCAGCCATGCGTACGATGGATGATGGCATGTCGGCACCCCCGGAGTATGATGCTTGAATCTTCCGTATGGCGTATATGTACTCGAAACCGCGTCGAGTGACTCCGCAGACTGGAGCAATATTTCGTGAAACAGGGACACCACATTCATTTACCCTCTGTTGATTGGCGCTTCTGCTCCTGGAGAATACAGGGATACACGCATTTATATAGTTGAACAGTGGTAGCTCAGCGACACGAGACATGCAAACCGTACATGAAAGTGACGTTACGATACCTCTAGCAACCCATAACATTAAAGCTTGCCAACGGGGTACCCATAGCTACGTCCCAGAGAACGCTTCTTTGACGCAGGTTCAAACTCCTTCACCCACTGGCTGAGCTTAGCAAGCCCTGTCTTCTGCACGGCGAGCACCGTGCTATCCACCACACCACTCTGAGTGAGAAGATCAGAGCAATGGAAGCCGTCGCTAATGCCGATGTCGGAGGGGTCGGTATTGGGAGGCGTGACATTCTCAGCGGCCATGGTCGCGTCGCGCCAAGGGTCACCTGTACAAGGTGCATAAGAATGAGTGTAAGACGAATGTCGCAAGGAATCAGACTTACGGTGAGCCGTCGCAAAGAATACCCGCGGTACCTTCATATCCCATCCGTCATAAGCTGCATTGGTCTTCTCCACGTCGGGGACCGGTGGGGAGGAGAACGCCTCCGGGAACATCCATTGACATTGGCGCTACAAAAGATAAGCTTCAAGTCACTGACGAGAGGCGTGTGAATGCGCACCTCGTCACTGCTGGGCTGGTCCAGGCGCGATACAAGAGTCACATGGTCTTCCGGGGCAGCATCCTGTTGGCCAAGCTAACTCAACGGATGAAAGAAGGGAAGAGCAACACAGGGATATACCTGGAAGTACCCGACCTAAGAATGTAAACCGTCAGTATATCGTCATCATAAGGTGCGCAGAGAAAGGGCGCACTTCGTTGCACACGATCCATGTCCAGGAGCGGCCGGCATTGTCGACCTCGGTATTGGTGTAGTAAGTCGCGTTCGGGTCGTACGTTCCCAGGCAATCACTGGTGGACCGATCAGCGACCAATGCGCGCATCAGAGCGCTGACACCTACTTCCGGTTCTGGTCACCGCACACTATGACAGGATCAGTCAACTTAAAGGAGAGGAGTTGAAGAACTTCATGACGTACGCGAAGGTAGGTATGTGCTATTGAAGTACGAGCTCCAAGCTTTGAGAGCATGATCCAGTCCGAAACCAGTGGCAGGTGCCACTGTCCCGTTGGAATCCTTCTCGAGGGCATCGCAGAATTCATAGAACTGAGTACCGGCTCCAGAGTAGACCTAGATGTCACCATGAATCCTGATTTGAGCTCGGGGACGGAATGAGATGTAAAGATACCTGTAGGCTTTGCCAGTCCCAGAGGTTGTTGCGCACTGGAGGTCGGCGTAAGCCAGGTACACACGATGAGAAATGTAGATGCAACCCACGGGCTCCTGTCGCATCGTCGGGATGAACGACATCCGCCATGCCGAATTGGGCCTTGAGCGCATCAAAGGCATCCGTGTCATTGGCAATTGAATCGAAGTGAGCGATCACCGCTGCGACGTCGGCCTGCGAGTACGTCTAGGATTGGGCTGCGTCCATTCTCGGTTTAGAAAGGTGACGCACCGAGCAGTTGGTCGGCATCCCTTCCCTGATTGGTTCGAAGTACCTCCAGAAGTCCCTGTAAGTCGGATGTAAGCAACATCCAGGAGATGATATGCCGTGTGTGCGCATACACTATGCTCTCGACCACCCCGGAGGAGCTGTATCCGGCCCAGAACACGTCGGGCTTACTATTTACGAAGATCAGCAAAGCCCATGAGTGTTGCATAGCAGTTGTTTCTCACTTCTGCAACACAAAGCCAGTCAAAGCACCCGAGTAGCTTCCGCCGACAAATATCCAAGGCACTTGATCAGGTTTAACGGCATCACCACCAGTCATCGGCAACGTTGCGGTTTCAGCGAAGTATGCGAAATCGTCTATTGCCTGCTGTATCGTGAGATACTTGAGCGACTTCACAGTCAGGTCCGGATACGGGTTTGATAGACCGAAGAAACGGTGTTCCTGATACGCGTCAGCTGTAGGATTCATGAACGTCTACAGAGGATGGTGCTCACCATGACAATTGTGGCACCATTCAACTCTTGCGCTATCTGGCCGTTGATCGTCGAGTTGGTAAGGTAACCCGTGTACGCTGTTGTACGTGATCAATATCAAACCACCGCCAGTCAAAGGTAGGGCACACACGCGCGGCGTTGGCCTCTCCAGGGGTGTTGAAGATGATAGGGCCGCCCTTCTTGTAAAAGGTCGAGTCGAACCAGTATCGCATTTGGAACGTCCCCAGGCTGGGATCATTGTGGTCGATGAGCTGGTCGAAGTAGTATGTCGTGGCCTGAGTAGCAAGCGCTCCATGCTTCGCGGATGGAGGCGGCAGTGGCTGAAGGGGCATCGGCGGAGCGATGACCGCCGCAACCGCAACCGCAAGCGAGATCGGCACCAAAATACTCGAGAGCATCGTAAACAATACCACCGGGTGGACGAGGGCAGGGCCTGTCTGACAGAATAGCCGATAGGATGGATTATATAGCACAGCTCTTCCAGGGCGCAATATGCTTCTATCTATGTTCAGAACCGCGAGGTCAATATGTGCACCTTGTGGTCCGGCGGCACTCCAGCCTTCGCAGACCTATGAAAGCCCGACAGCACAATGTGACATCGTGCGGAAGAGGCAACACGCGACCTTGCCGGAACACGAGCGCTGACTTGGTATTGAGATAGCTGTCGAAGCAATGCCGGTCGGATGGCCGACATGTAGATGTGGACCAAATCATCGGGTCCATCAGCGGTACATAGATAGATGGACATCTTCGCAATCCAATGAAGACTTGTTTCGGATAAAGTGTCGTACCAGAAAGAAGATCGCCGGCCCGTAGACGCTCACGGCAGCTGTAATCGAAAGGGCCCGGGTAATCAGACTATGTAGTAGCCAACTGAAGGTGACTTGACCGGATATTGAAAGCATGAGCTCAAGATAGAGTACATATGCACGAGGGTAGGGGACAAAGATCAAATACTTCCAGTCGTACACTGTGGTCCTGGAAGAGGGAGGCAAGTTTCTAACCGCGCATGCGCATCAGCCGCGCAGGTCTTCGACCCGCTCGGCCCGGCCTTCCGGCGTTCTACAATGGGCCGGGATGCATTTCTTGTTCTTGGCCTCGATCCTACTCGCGAAGCTAGTGGTAACAAGTAGAAGAGGACCGAAGCCTCTTCTCGTTGTCGCGTAAGGGGCCTGCTCGATACTATGGCGTGCAAGTACGCTGTCGGTGATGTCAATTTGTCTTCCGAAATGCGACGCAGTGCACGATACATGGATCCTGTTTTGTACCATGCACACTACGCGGATAACAGAATCGGGCGTACAAACCCCCGAAACAGTGAAGCCCACAACCTTCGTTTCTGCTCGTACTGATGCAGACAGGCCCGGGCGCGTTAGGCCCCAGCTTTAGAGTATGCCTTGAAGCTTGGTTGAAGCTTGAAATTTGCATGAACCGCAGTCTACAATGCAGGTCTCACTGTGAGACATTGAAAACTAGCGTAGTGTATTGACTGTGCGTGCTGATACGGCGGTGTCACGGGTGGTTTTTGTCAACAGTCCGACGAAGTTAGCCCGTGCGTCGTGGAGGCGGGAACTCGGTCGCTGGTCTATGTGACGTGCGTCTCCGATGCGCGCCTCAACTCGTCTCATGCCTGCCTATCACTTGCACGATGGCTGCCGGTTGACGTCGTTCACTGACATGGCTCCTGTCATACTTATCATAGCGAGTCGTTTTCGCCATCTTGAACTACGACGATGAACACGCTTCGAACAGCATTGTGGACCTCACGCGCATGCAAGCTCGCCACCTTGCGCGGCCTCGCAGTCGCGCAAAGGCGCACAGTCATGACCATCGACAAGCCCTTGGTATAATCTCTGCTTGCACTTCTTCGTATCCAAGACCCTGATACCTGAGCCAGTATACTGCACACGCCGTCGCCTACGGCAAGGGTCGTGATGGTAAAGTCAAGTCCGACGACGATGCCGGGCTCTCGCTGCGTCTGGGCACACCCAAGTCGCTTGGGGGCCAAGGGGACGGGAATAACCCCGAGCAACTGTTTGCTATGGGTTACGCTGGTGTGTGGATAGTTGTGTATTTGCGTAGAAGTGTATTGATCGTGATACAGCATGTCTCTTGACCGCCATACAACTCGCCGCGGGTCGTCTGGGAAAGACGCACGCCGCCTCGAAAGCGGCGGTATACGCGAACGTCAACATCGGCGATGCGAAGGAGTACGGCGATTACGGTCTCTCGGTCGACATTCAGATTGAAGGTGTCGAGGATCAGGAGGTCATTGACGCGGGACACAAGGTACGCATAAGCACAACCCGCCTGCAACACATGTTGAAGTTGCGCAGCTATGCCCATACAGCAGAATGCTGGAGCACGGTGCAGTAGTGAACATCACGAAGTAGTCACGCCTCGAACGCGTTTGGCGGAGCGAACTCCATTATATGATTACGATGGTAGCGTAGATCGGCCTGGATCTAAGCCAATCAGTATATACAATATCTTCTCCTCTCTCGGAGTGCAGCTTGCTGTACGCGTGTATGCTAGGGTATCTCAAGTCCGTGTCCGTGTCCGCGCACCAGTGCAATACGATCACTATCTACAGTGTCCGCGAGACCGAGCACCAATGTCCAAAGCTGAGATATCCGGAATCCTTTAGACCGGGCTGTCGACAGTCTTGTGGGACCCCTTGCGCATGTCCTGGAGAACATCTTCAGGCTTGGACTTGAGGATGAGTCCTCGCTTGAGCGCAACGGCAGTGAACACAGCGAGGACGATCCAGACGAACGCCATGGCTATGACGAAGATAAGCTGGAGCTCAAAGAAGCCGGTGATATTCAGCGCGTTGCCGAGGGCACCGGTCGTTGCGATCCAGCCCACGTTCGGAAAAGTCAACGCCCAGCCTATCGATCCGTCAGGGCACAGTTGTAGATGGTGATCAAGAAGGCTCACATCCAAGAATCTCGTTCAAGTGCTTGTGCAGCTTGAACCAGTACGGCAGGGCACCGAACAGGAATAGGAAGACCTACGGAAAGTCCTCAGACTGCATTCTCACGTCACGAGGCACTATAACATACCGCGAGGCCGTAGAGCATGAGCGCAGTTAATAGGCTCGATGCGTACCATACTTCCCCGGCTACATCTGAGACGAGGCCATGAGCAGGGAGTCTGTGTCATGATTAGTGTCCGTATCACCATCCAAGAACGGCTGAACTTACATCGTACGCGCACTCTGGCCCAAGTTGATGAGGGCGAGAGCCGTGAAGCCTGGCGGTCCAGCAGCGACAAAGACGCCGTTTGCTTGGTGACCCTCCATGAATCCAGTCATCATGATCCTGTGTAAAACGATGTCAGCGACAGTGCCGTGGGAAAGCACCAGTACCGTGGGAAAAATTTGCCTAATGAAGTAAGCCGCTATATAAAATAGCGTAACGAAAAATCCGATACCCTGGAAGAAATATCCCAGAATAAGTACTCCAACAGCACGGTCGTCGGTGGGATCCATCGTCTTGAGCACATTGAAGGCGACAACGCCGACGAGCATCATTGGGAAGACCAAGAACATCCAAGCAGGGCTCATCGTGCGAATGTCATGTGGCTGGTTGTACCAGATCATGAGCAACGGAAACGATATGCCGACAGCTAGGGCGATGTAGATCCTGTGAAGTGATCAGTTCATGGGCATCGGGGAAACGAGGTCGGATCAAACTTGCCAGAAGAGGATATACGCGGAGTCTCTTGCGAGCACACCGGGAGTAACGCCGTAGTTGATGATACCTGTTCGGAGAAATAGAAAGACCAACTATCAGTCTTGGCGAGAACATGTAACACAGGAATACCGCGCGTACCGATGATGATTGTTGCGAACGACAGGATCATCAGCGGAATGAAGATGTTCTTGCTGGAGTCTGTTACCAGCCGCTTCGCCTGCCGAGGATACACTGCCACCAAGATGCAACGGTGAGTGACAATCAGCAGATGAGATATCGCGCAACGTACGGATGGCCTGGAGCAGCAGCGTCGAGAGATTCAGGAAGAAGATGCCTATGTTCAGGAAGAAGAATATATGCTCGACGATGCGGAGCGTATCCGAGCGATCCCTATCATTGTGGGTCAGTACTGCATACACAGCGACCATGAGTCTCATTCACCTCAACCCAGACATCGTCACATAGACGGCGCTGGTGCCCATGCCGATGGGGTACGCTTGCCACGTCCAACCATGAATACGGCGCGCGATGCGGGTCACCTTGTACTCCGAGCGCGGTGTTTCCTCCGCGTGCTCGGCAGGGTACGTCTCCACAGGGCCGAAGGCAGTGGTTGGGATCTCGCCGAACACGCTTTGACGATTCAAGCGCCGCTGATGTTCGCGATCCGGCTCGGCCGTGTAAGGTGTGTGCTGCAGCGTTGTTGTGGGCGAGAGCGGAACCGACTTTGGCAACGCGTGTTCCGTCTTCTCTGAAGGCTCCTCATACCAGTTGTTGAGGGTAGAGGTGGACGGGCCGGCGTGGTGTGTCATCTTGATGATAGTGAGTGGTGTGTGTATGCAGATGAAGGAACGATTGACTGTGGAATAGTCAGTAGAGAATTCCGGACTGCACGCGGGACGACATACGTGTGCGATGAGCAGAGCAGAGCAAAGCGAGAAGAGCGAAAATGCGAGAGACGTCTAGTCTAAGGATACAGAAGAGGAGAAAAGAAAGAAAGGATGGCGGCCGTTCCAGACGAGCGTGCAACAAGGAGCCCAGATAGGCGGTACGCGTCGATTATATAGAGGACAAGCCTTTGCCAAGCCTGGAGATCGCTTGCGCGCAGTTCGGACATGAACTTTTGAGCGGTGTCATAGTAGGCGCCGACGATGATGAAAGGCTCGAAAGGGCTGATTGCACCAGTGGGGCGGGGCGGCACTGCAGTCCGAGCGATATCAACAAGTGAAGATGGCTCCTCCAGCTCGTTTTACCTGCACTGCACAGGCCTGTATACGCTCTCCCTATCTTTGCCAAGTTGCGAGTCTCTTGTCAGTAGTGGCATCCTGGGAAAACATGGAGCAAGCGAGAAGCGTCGTCGCTGCACGACCGTAAGAAAGAAGTGAATTGGCAGGTTAGCGGACTGCGCATCAAACATGTCCGGAAGCGCCAAGATCCTTGTCCTCCTCGACGCGCCTCAAAGGTGCATCCCGACTCACCCCGAAACGGATCGAACAATGCAGTGCACCGAGAGTTCCCTCAATCAGAGCCAATAGCGATAAGTCCGGCAAGTTTCCCGCGTGGCATCACTGCTTCTCGTCTGGTTGGTTGAGGGCTGGGCGCATCGCCCACAACGAGTCGTGCAGCATTTGTGTTGCGCTCGACAACGACAGTGATGTACATGAGGTAAAATAAAGACGTCTTCTCATAGGGTGAAAGGGTAGACGTGAGGCCATGATTCGCCGGCATTCACACCGGACGTGCTCTAATCCCTCTTTACCCTGCGCTCAGCAGCCTGCGCGCCGGCTATCCTCGAGGCCGCAGCGATAATCTTCCAAGCGACGTAGCAGGCCGCTAACACGATGGTCACAACGGTGCCGGCCTCGACGCCACTGAGGTGCCGTATATCGCCGACGGGGACGGGGAGCGTCTGCGATTGGACATCTCCTTTACGAGGCAGTCTGCGCAAGGTGTGGTCGGGTAAGAGGGTCGTCAACTCGTCATCAAGGGTGGGTTCTGCCAAGTCGTACATGTAACTTGTATCTCGAGATGGTGATAACAAGAAACCGCGCACCGCCCTCTTTGCCCGAACAAGCCCAGAACGCCACTGGCGGCTCGACCACTGTTGCGACCGGCCCATCCTCGTCCCCGTCTTTCCTCGGCTCAAGATATCGCACGTGAAGCGGGATGTCAACTTCGAGTTCTCCATCGGTGCCACAAGCGCCCTTCACATCGACGAGGACCTTTCGTCCCGCGCGTTCCGGGTCGACGGCAAATGCCGGTGCTTCAAGGTCGACACCACGTTTTGAGGCTGGCACTTGAGCTGTGTAAGCGTCCGCATGAAGCTGCAGCTCATATGGGTCGGCGAAGAGCGCCGATGGAAGAGCATGATGTAGACGCAGAGAACATGATGAAGAGCAAGCGGGATCCGAGGCGTCGATATGTAGTTTGATTCGTGAGACGGGATGGAATCCTCGGGGTGGATCCAGCTGCCAGGATAGCACGGTGGACATGGTGGCGCAGGGAAAGGAACGTAGTTGGTGCTGAGCAGGCACCGAAGCAGGTCGGGAACGGGATCTCGGACTTAGTAGGATGAACACTCGTAGCACGTGTGGCACCCAATGAAATACCTTACCCTTGCACTGGACCCAATCGAGAGGCTCGACCACATGATCTACTGACTGACAGTCTCAAAGAGGAACGGGGCCGGCTCGGTTGATGGCAAATTCTCATCTTCATTAGCGTAGTAGCGGGAGTAGCAGGTCCACACAGGATGGATTAGCGGTAGTATAGTATATGTGATAAAGACACGATCCACGTTACGGAGGTTAGGTGATTATATGTATGTTGAGCGGAGTAACAGTACAGTAGTAGTAGGAATCGATCATGGTGATGCTGGAGAGGCAATGATTTTGGCTCGAGTGAAGGACGGGTGCATATGCATGGGAGAGGATGAGAGTCCGGCTTAGATATGTTTGTATGAGAAACCACGATGCTGAGAAGAGAAATGATGTCAAAAGTATTCATGCTTCCATAGGAGTACCAGACGACACGCTGGTCGTAGCCTCTGCCACAGGCTCCCCGTTGGGAATGCCTTGTACTGGCATGACATCCGTGTCTGGAATCGCGTCGTCGTCCACTACCTCTGCCTGAGTAGCCTGTTGCTGCTCAGACCACAACACGCTCTCCCTCGCTCTCGCCTGATGCTTAACAAGCATCAACTGCCTCATTCCCGTCATCTCATCTCCTTCCGCCACCCCGTGCTTCTCCCGCATATGCGCCTTCACCTCGTCAATCTTCCCCCATCTTCTAAAAGATGCGAAGTACCAGCGCTGCGACAGCCTTTCGCGTGTAACGCCAGTCCCTTCAATCCCGATCCGAGCATGGAAATATGCACAACGGTCGCACACCCACCCCTCGTTCTCCGCGCCTCCATTCGACCCGGCAGCAGTCCACCCGCACGCGTCGCGTTCCTGCGCGTTCAGCACGCGCCATCGCGGCTCGTGGTCTGTTGTACGATGCGCGGCGTATTCGCGCCAACCGCACACGAGACGGCCTTGGAGGTGCGGTGCCATGCGACGTTGCAAAAGGGGGCACACGGTGCACACGAGCGCCGGGTCTAACGCGTCAAGATCGGCGGGAGTAGTGATTGTTGGGTCGAGACCAAGCATATCGCACAAGAGTGCGACAGCGCCGAATGCACGGGCGTCGAAGTTCGCTTTGACAGGCTCAGGCGGCCAGCGCGGTTGCACAAATTGAAGCACCTCAGGGCCGAAGTAAAGGGTACTGTATCCACCCTTGTAAGCCGTCGTGGCGGAGTTGAAACGGTGAGAGATTTGCACGGGCTTGGAGGGCGATGAGGCGGCGGGAGCGGAAGCGGATGGTGCGGCGGTGAAGATACTCTGATTGCGTTTGCTCAGGACGTCGGCATGGCGCTTGTGTCCCGACGCTATGATGAGCTCGCGAAGTCGAGGTATAGCCGAATCGAATATCGCCTGCGGGAATTTGACATCGTCCGCGGGTATCATCTGCTCCTCCTCGATGAACTTCGCAAATTCCGGCAACTCGAACACGTCCTTTTGACTGGGCGCAACCGGGATTGCCTCGGGTGGAAGGGTGCACAGCCAAGCGTCGTAGACCCTGGTGACAGCATGCTTGCGGTCTTCGACTCTCGCGAGTCTCTCGCGCTCGAGGCGTTCAGTTTTGACCCGCGCGAGCTCTTCCACCAGCAGAGGCAGTACGCGTTTCCACACACGCTGTGTGAGCGGCTGTTCGGCCCTGACTTCCCGGTGCTGATCTAGCGCGTCGACGTCCGCCCTGGCGTAGCCCAGATCTAATAGACGCTTGTTGATCCTGGTGCCACAATCGTGAGCTCATCTCGCACCCTGGTGATCAAGAAGGGATCGGGACTTACTCATCGCGCCGGGTGCTTTTGTTGCTCTCTAGGATCCGTGTTCGCGCTTTGTCGACTTGAGCCTGCCATTTGCTGAATTTGTTCGCATGTTTTTTGTGCGCGGCTGTGCGTTGGCGGATGCTCTCCTTTAGCTTGTCCAAAGCAGCCTGTGCCTTGGAAGAGACTATCGCGTCATCGTCGTCCTCCTCCAGACCGTGATCCTCCCTCTCGTGGAATTCGCGCTCGAGGATCTCGCGGACGCGTACATGCACGCGCGCGACGTCCGCAGTCCAGTAGTACGTGGCTGGACGCGAGCGCTGACCGCCGAGCTTTGACTCGACCGTACTGACTAGGTCGGCAAAAAGGTAATCGAGACAGAAGACGTAGGCCTCCTTGGCTTCACTCCTGGTGAGAAGACTAGGCGGCGGGTCAGCGGAAAAGGAAGCAGAAGGCGAGACAGGACCTGGGATAGGAAGGGGGGATGGAGCGTGACGCACTGGGCGTTAAGACAGGCCCTACACACGCGCTTGAGGAGGGCGGGGTGCACGCGGACCGGGCGGGCACCGCACATCTGTGCGCATGGCGTACGTTAGCTGCGATCAATGAAAGCTTGAAGCGGGTGCGCCAGGGGACGTACGTGACAAAAATTACCGCCGAAGACGAGGTGCGCCCAGGCCGGTTCGCTCATCCATTTCGGAGCGGGCGGACAGGGCGCGACGAGATGGTATGCGCGCCGCCAGAGCGCGGCACGAGAGCGCGAAAGCAGAAGGGCGCGGAAAGCTTTGGTCGTGCGCGCGAGTTGCAGTAGATCCCCAGGAGGTAGATAGGCTACAATCTGGGAGGCGCCTATGTCAGTGGCTGTGTAGAGAATCGCGAAGGAAGATCGTACTTCGAGCAAAATGTCAAGCGGCATAGTCGGTAAAAGGCTGAGTTTGCCGGCCAGGCGTCCTCGCTTCGGGGCCTCGTCGGGAGCGCCGCCCTTGCGCGCTCGCTTGCGGGGGCGTTCATTGGCGGTGTCTAGTCTAATGAGCCGCTAGGCAGTACGGATTTGCCGGGTATACGCACCGTCGTCGTGTTCGTCGTCCTCGAGGTCGGTCAAAGGCGACGGGCTACGGCGGAGGGTCAGCAGCGCGTCGAGATCCATTAGGGGTGTTGGTTCGTAAGAGCAAGAATATTATGGGGTATAAGGAGTAGGAGTAGGGCAGAGAAGGAGGATGGAAGAGAAAGGCAAGAAAGGTTAAGGGCCGAGCTGCGGCAGATGGCGTTGCGGTCGACAATCACACCCCTCGCGCGCTTCGAAGTGCTTCCAAGTCTGAAGTCAGACAGACGCATCGGTTGCACCAGTGTTGCACCGCACCCGGCACGCTTACGGTCAGATCAGGAACCCTTGGCGGCTCTCTCGAAGGATCACGAAGTTGAATGAATACAATGCGATTGAATGCAACTCAAACGACGCGTAGGAACGGTAAGCGATATATGTAGATTAGAAATCCGAGACGCGACCCTTGAGCGACCACTCCGGATCGTCCTCTGACCATCGCTGCACCGGCTCGCGCTTGGGGCCACCGCGTTCGCCGGTGTGTGGGTTGACGTCGCCCTCGAACGTCGGCTGGACGGGCCGGGGGGTGTCCGGGTGGGAGGCGCCCTCGTTCGCGGCGCGAATGAGTTCCTCAAACTCGCGCTGCTGGGCAGGCGGGAGCGGGTGCGGCATCGGGCGGTTGAATTTGTCCTGGGTGGACATGAGGCGCCGCGGGGTTCGTGGGTGCGCGCGTGGCAGGCGGCAGAGTACGCGGGTGATCATCGGGCTGGTGTTTTGTGGCCGTGGTCGTGGTCGTGGCGCAAGGAGTAATATGTTCGGTGTGGCTCGCGAGTCGCGACAAGCATGATCCAATAATTGAAAGCCAAATATCACACGCCGCTTTGAAACCTGGCCGGATCTCTCCTCTGCTCTCTCAGCACCATCTTCTCCCGTGACGACCTATTTCGAGCCATAAAGTCCGGCGTGTTTGTATCGCGAAGATCTAACTGCAACAGGAGCGAATCAGCGGTGGAGGACCTATCCGAGTCGTCCAACGTGGCATTGGTTGACAGGAAATAAGCAGTTAACACACCGGCGGCCGCGCAAAGGGAGCCGCCCAGGCCGCCGTTTGCCATGTTCTACCAGTATGCGGACGCCGGGCCCGGACCCTCCTCCTCTAAGAAGCCCAAACTCGATCGTCTACGAGCCTGTGACGCATGCCGCCGCAGGAAACAGCGCTGCGACGGTCCACAGACCGCTGACCAGGTCTGCACGAGCTGCAGACAGACAAACCGTCGCTGTACCTATGTGTTCGTATTCTCTCTGATCTCATACCCCGGCTACAATTGATCTTTCTCCTTCCAGCGAGGCATCTAAACCCCGTGGTCCGCCCAAGGCGTACGTCAATGGCCTGGAGGACCGCGTCGAGCGCATGGAGCAGCTCCTCCGCCGCCTTCGCCCCGACATCGACCTCAACGCCGAAATCGGCCCGCCCGTGCCCCGCGACAGCTGGAAGCATCCCAATCAGGCGCACTCGCACACGTCCCCCGCCTCGCAGGCATCCCCAACCTCGACCCTCGACTCTCTTAGGAAGGTCCCTTCCCTTTCCGTCATCAAAGCCGAAGAAGGCGGTTCCGTTGACTTATCCGGCGGCAAGGACGAGGATCCTTATGAGGCCGAACTCGATCGCACCGTCGATGCCTTTGAGAAACGGCTGCAGCTGACAGAGATCGCGCCCGACAAGAAGGGCAACAAGCTGCTCGACCGCCAGTATCGCTACCATGGCTCCTCCGCCCCCATCATGCTCGCATCCGTGGCCGCAGAACACCGTGACTACGAACTTCACGAGCAAGGCAATTCCCCTGGCTCTAGGGCAGGGGGTGTCGACTCTCGCTTTGTCTGGGAATCCGTCCAGCGCGAAGAATTCGCTCATGCGCCGGACGTGCGTGCCGTCCTCATGTTGTACAATTTCTAACTTTGACGCCTTGAACAGTGGGAGCTCACATACGAGGGACTACACATCACATCTCCGAAGGAATTCCCGGACTTGCAGACACACTGGCCGCCTCCTGATATGGCAGAGTCGCTGATCAACGCCTACTTCCACCACTTCAACAGCATGTTTCCGCTCTTGCACAGACCGACATTCGAAAAGCACTACAACGAACGTCTGTACGAGCAGAACGTCTGGTTCGCGTGTGTCTGCATGGGCGTATTTGCTATCGCGAGCAAACACTCGGACGATCCACGGGTCCTAGCCGCCCCCGATACGCCTGCAAGCACTCCCAGCAGCAGCGCCAGCCAGAGCGAGGACGACTTTGACACGACGTGGCACAGTGCCGGCGTCAAGTATTACTACGCTGTGATGAGTGAGTCACCTGCCCGCTCCTCCATCCTCCGAAATACTTACCGACGGCACGATAAGCCGTGCTCCAGCGGAAACAGTCGCAACTCACACCATCTAGCCTGTTTGAGGTTCAGGCTGTCTGCGTACGTCCCACGTCAATTACCACCCCCATTCAATCCCGCCTCTATCTATCCTTGTCTGACAGCGCATCCTTACAGCTGTCGACCCACTTCCAGCGTAGTACCCGCTGGGCGGGTGGTGCTTGGGTCATGTACGCTGCGTCGATTCGCAAGGTGCAGGACGTAGGCGCGCATCGCAAGAGGAGTTACAAGGATGGCGTGACGGTCGAGAACGAGCTCTGGAAACGGGCGTATTGGTACCTCGTCGGCTTTGACCGTACGGGAAGCGCCGCACTCGGGAGGCCATGTAGTACGCGATACGAGGATGCCGACGCGGAACTCCCGCTACCCGTCGACGACGAGTACTGGAAGGCCGACTTCCGCCAGCCCAGCGGCGGCCCGCTGCCCCAGGTCACCGCATTCATCCTCTGGCTCCGATTGACGGAGATCACGAGTTTTGTACTCATGCACTATTACGTCGCCGTCGACTCGCCTGAAAGACACGCCGCTCGGCCCGCCGATGAACTACTGAAGCAACTCAACATCGCCATGACTGAGTGGATCGAGGCCGTACCTGACCATCGTGTGTCCACTGTCACCTCCGAGTATCTTCACCTACTGATACGTTCACACAGTAAAATGGTCTCCCGATATCCCTGATCCAGTCGTAGCAAACCAGTCGGCGACACTCTTCTTGAACTACAACATGTTGACCATCCTCATCCAACGCGCCTTTCTCCCGCCAACAGCAACGCGTCTCCGCGGATTGGCATCTCCCATCAATCCAAACGTTCGAGGATATCCACAAGCTTCGACAGCTCTCGCGATCGCCGTATCTGCCGCTTGTGCCGGTGCACGTGTACTGGAGACCGCCCACTCACGAGGTCTAAGCAATATGCCCATATTCCTGCACGCCGCAGAGGTTTTCGGCGCGATGCTATGCCTCGACGTATGGATTTTGAAGATGCGCGAGCGCTCACGGGGGGAGCCTGCTCTCGATGCGATGCACACGATCGAGCAACGGATGCACGAGATACAGACTATCATCCGCGGCGTTGAAAGCGCCAGGATGCGCTGGGAAATCGCTGGTCCCACGCTCGCGTACTTGCGCGCCGCGATGCCCAGTCCGGAGGACGAGGGTGGGTGGGCCGGGTTCTCGTTGGAGGTTATGCCGGATCATGAGGAAGCAGAGCATGAGGAGGAGGGTCAGGGCGAATTCCAGCTTCGGCACGGCGCAGGCGCTGGGGCGAGTGGTGCTGCTCAACCGTTCTTCTTGGAACACGACGCGGTACAGAGTCTTGCGAGCGCTACCGCAAGTACGGTCCCCGCCGCGCCAGCATTCCCATACAGTCCGATGTACGAGGTCCCTGGCAACAGCTTGCAAGACCAGACGCAGGGTCCATTTGTACAGTATCTGCCCACCCAACCGCCATTCGAGCTCTTCAGCCAGCCAGGGCCCGGCTATCAGACGCTGCAAAGTCGACGTGGATCCTTGCAGCGTTCTTCGCTATCCCCGCCACAGACATCACCGCAGGTGCAGAACCGTCTTACACCGGTCAAGCTGGAGGAGTCGGCGGATTTTGCGACTGGCAGTGCATATAGTCTGAGCATGCCGCCACCTTCAGGGGCTCCGCCACTTGCGGGATGGCAGCCCTGGCCGCTCGTACCGAGCCCTTACGCTCAGCCGCTGCCTGCACTGAGGACGCGGTATAGCTGGGACGCGACGCAACAGTTGGCTAACCAACAAGACCTGCAGACGCCGCAACAACAGCAATCGCGGAACTCGTTCTACGGTCCTTAGATATAGCGGACCCCTCTCTGACCTCCTTCTTGCCCAACCCCGCACGTTACTTGCACTTATGTATTTCGCTCTCATGCTGCTGTGAATGTCCACGTCTCGGTCTGCCTTACAGTTATAGTTTCGCCGGTCTCTCCATCCATCCATTATATAGGTCCACACCGTCTTGTAGCCTCAAACTGTCTCCCTGTTCCGTTGCTCACTGGCCGAGATCATCTTGCTCGTTTACCCACTCTCGGCTATAGATAGCCGATACTCCTCACATATATGGTTATGCTTAGGGACTGCTGTATATTATATCTCTGCTATGCAGCTGCTTTTATTCCTCAGATTCGTTGTCTCCATCTGGCCTGAAGAGGCTATAGTGTATTAGGCCGGTGTCCCCGAAATGTTCCCAGCCGTCGGGAGGGCCAATGAGCAAATATCTGACCGTCGTTGTATGATGCTTCCGTGTTCGGCGACACGGCCGCGCGATGTGACGGCGCTGATGCCCGCGAGTCGCGACATCCATGACCATTGGCATTACTGTAAGTCCTCCGCTGCGAGGAATATCCTCGCTACTTGGACCCATGCACGAGCCAGGCCCGCGTGCCACAATAGGGATATGCTTTAGAAAAGGTACAACTGCGGCGCAGAGGCCGAGGCTGGATCGCGACGAGGGTGGCTGCGATCATGGTCGTGAAGCGCTCAGCATTTCTAACTTCTCGGTCGGCATGGACGCCTCACGGTTGCCTCGTCCCGAATCCCAGGACTTCGTTAGCCGGTACACGCTCGCAACTGCACTCTCCTTGAGTCTCCCACCAGAGTCGCTTTGAGCAGCGCACCGTTCGGGCTCTCCCTTTCCAACTTTTGTTCTCTTTGTCCCTGCTGGCCTGGTCGCCTGTCTGTAATAACCCTCCGTCCTCTCGCTTTCACCCTCCCCTTCGCTCTATCCCGCAAATATGTTCGGCTCTCCTTACCGTCAGGCTGCTCCCGTTATGGCCGAGCGCGCCCCCGGCAAGATCACTCTTGTGCGTCCTGACCTGTGGATATATTTCGATTTACGCTAACCATTCATCAGTACTTCCACAAGAGACAAACTCCTCCTACCCTCCCCTATGAACTCCATAACCACGTATGCACCAATGGTTCATTGAGAGAAGGTGTTATACTCACTGATGATATAGGTCTCCCCGGACACTTGGGCGAGCCGCGTGCCGCAGATCCTGCGTCTGACGGCGCGCTACCAGCAGCCTCTCCTCGAGGCTGTCTGGATCTTGCTCTTCTTTGTCGCCGCTATTGCGGTCCCCATGGCTCTCCGCTCAACCATCTACGGCAACCTCCGCACCTCGATCTACACCGCGCACTTCATCTCCCTCGGCATCTTCCTTGCTATCGCACTCGTCTTCTGGGCCCCGCTCATCGCATGGAAGATGCTCGGTCAGCAATACGCGAACGTTCTCGCGCGCCGCTGGGCCGCAGAAGATACCCGCCTTAGCGGGAGCCGGTACAACGGTTACGTGCCGCTTTGGTCGATCCGCCTCCCAGGAGTGCTCAGCAGCCAGACGATCGTTACGATTAACGTGCCGCAGCTCGGCCCGCCCACGAGCCCCTACGACGCACAGGCATACCTCCCAAATGTATGTCGGAGTCCATTGTGGTCGGAGACTAGCGCTGACAATGTTTGACAGTGGGTTGGCCCCGCGCAGAACCAGGGCAGTCCGTTCGAGGACAGATATGCGACGGACCTCAAGCGCCCATCGTCGCTCGATGCGCTTCCGTTGTACGACGGACGCAACGCGCCACTCAACCTCGACGAGAAGGCTCCCGGTTACTACAACGGCGGTCATCAGGTCTAAATCAGGCCGCAAACCCACCACCAATCCTCGCCTCGCCTACGCCTCTCCGACCACCTCCCGCTGCTCTCAGAGTCTCACTATGTCCAGGAGACATAAACCTGTCCCGCCTCCGGCTGCGCTATGCCGTGTCGTCGATGATCCGATGTCTTTGTAATCCCTGTATAGCCGAACTGTTCAGGGTGCGCTTGCGCGCCCGCCGCTCCTCGTGTGCCGTGCATACCGAGTCTGAGCAATATACAGTCTCCCAGAGCTTAATTCTCAATGAACGCTCGTTGTACCATATGTTGCGGCTTGATGCCGATGGGCTGAACTATGAACAAGCGGCAAGATGCAGGTATGTATTCAGGAGCAGTGCAAAGAGATTCGATTGAGAATGTCCGCGACGGCGCAAGATCGGGGGGTACAAGAACACGGAGAAATACAGATGGGCTTGGTGATGGTCTATGTGCGAGCGGAAAAATGATATGCAAACAGGATAAATACGCGGGAAAAGGTGATATGCGATGGACAAGAAAAACATATGGAGAACCCGGAGCGATATGCGGAGGAAGATACATTTGTGAGTAACAGGCTGCTATGCGTGCTCTGGTTCCCAGGCGGTGAAAATATAGTTTGGACCCTCGTTGACGTTCATACCCCACAGTGGAGAAGGCGGCCCATATACTTGACCCTCAAAGGGCGATAGCAGCTGGCCATTTACCGGCTGGCCCTGATGCGCAAGTAATGCATCGTGCACCCCGCCCCACACGTTGCTGTGTGGCGACGGCGACACAGGTGCACTTGGAGCATGCAGCAAAACGTTCGGTGCCTGCAGGAGGACGTCCGGTGCCGGTGTAGTCCCTAACGTCCATCTAAGAATGGAGTCAGTTCAAAGAGGAATTGTTGAGGGACGCGGGAACAACGCACGTCAGGTACGAATCCATGTCGACAACGCGCTGCCGGACTTCGCATGTATGGTCTGCGCCTAGCAATTCGGCTGCGCGATGAAGTTGAGCAGCGGCTTCGGCTAACGCAGAATAGACGTCCGAGCTTCCAACACAGGAGCAAGGGGTCCCGTCGGAGTCGTGCCTGTGGTGTGAAGACATGGGATGCTGGAAAAGGCCATATGGTGTAGGGCTGGAACTGAGCTCGTACGCGTTCTGACAACCGGCATCTAGCGTGATGGCTGGCGCGGGATTGGGCGAGTACGAGAAGTCGACGGTCCGCGGTTCAAACGGACCGTCCAGAATACCAGGCGCGAAGGTGAAGGTGACAGGCGTATTCAGCGGCGTGTACGGCGCGGAGCTCGAAGCTGAACCTGGGCTATGTGGAACCAGGGGTGATAGACTCATCGTAGAGATGGGCACGTCAAGATAGTGGGCGGCCGATGGCGGTGTGGCGGGAAGCATGGCGCTTGCCGCCGAAGACTCGGACTCGGTGGTGAGCGGGCGCGATACTATAACCCCAAGAAGCATCAGAATATGCTCAAATGGGCGGCTACACGAGGCGTTGACGCTTGACAGTGATGAGAAGTACTTACGCGCTTCGTCACTGAGTTCGCCGGCGCCGGGCGTCTCCTCAATCCAGCGAGGCTTATTCTTCATCTGAAAACAAGTGTGGTTCAGTCCCTGTATGGACCGAAGACAGTCTATCCGACGTGACGTGCCTCGTTGATGACGCCCTCAAGCTCTGCGACGCGCTGGTGCAGCACATTGGTGTCTTCGCCGGCACTGTAACAATGGCAATCGTCGGCATAATAACACCGGGCCATCAAGAACATTCATACCGTGGAGAACGATCGTCGACTTCATAAATGCAGACGCTCGTCTGAAGCATTGATGAACTTCTAGACGTTGTAGGGGGAAAGAAGACACCGACCAAACCCAACTGAGTGCATCGACCGCACGGACGCCCTCTGTCGCACTACAACGTGGGTCAGACAATATACTGGCACACGCGCACATCGTAGACTGACCATGCGCTTGGAGGTATGGCAGTTCAAGCAGGACTGTGTTGTGCGATTACGGCGACGTTTGCGGTGATCCCCGGCGCCTTCTGCCTTGGCCTTGGCGGCGCTGGCGGCTGCTTCGGCTTTCTTGCGCTTGAAGCGCTCAATGCGCTCCATGCGCTCGAGAGCGGTAGCGGACATATGAGGTTCGATGGAGGTCATGGTGGGCTCGGGACGGAATGACAGGAGAGAAGGGATAGAAGGATGGTAGAGTGCACAGCACAGAGCAGATGCCCGAGGCTTATATGAGTTACGGCCGACGGCGCTCCAGTAAAAAGTCCAAGAACATTGAGCCTTTCACTAACGCATGCAGATGTGAGAGCCTGAGGCCCGCGGAGTAAACGTGGAAAGGGATACTCTTTCCTAGAGAACATGGGCCAAGACGTTCGCGCTCTCTGCCGGTGTTCTGATAGCAGCGAGGCTCGCAAAGAAGCAGACAAGCTGCACAGGTTTTGCGAGTATGAGAATCAAGTCTCCAGAGCTTCCCTACAACGGTGGAGATTCATCTAAGCGATCCTCCACCAAAAGTGCTTGCATATGTTGCTCAGCACCATGCCCATTGTGAGATAACAAGTCGACAATGCAGTATCTCTGCGATCATGATTATTAGTCGTTGTTATCATTCCGACGCGCGCCTGTGAATGGGAAGAGAAGCTCGACCCCAACAGAAGACAATTCTATGCTTCCGGCCAAGACTTGCGGAGGCGAGAGCACAAAGCTCCCAGGTTGAAAACTTACCATACCACCGTCAGGCTGCTCTGTGTCAGATAGGTGGGGCGCATAATGACTACTCGGTGCGGGACGAAGACGCCGTAAAAGTAGCCATAGTAGCTGAGTACGCCTTGCCGCCTTGCCTCCGAGCAGATGGTTTTCCAAGCGGGTCACTCGTGACGAAGATCGCGGACACCTACCTTCCGAAGGGCGTACACCGTGAGCTTCAAAGTTTCGACACCATCATATTCGCCGAATCGTAGCCACAGGGCCATGCTTCCATGTCCATCTTTGGACGGCAAAGGGTACCACGGACCGGCTTGGCAAGTATCTTCTATAGGTTGAGCCAAATGGACGGTCGGCCGTGCCACGATTGTCACTGGCTTGAACCCCGAGAGCGACATCTAGCGACATCTGGCGAGGGAGAAGCATGAATAAACGTGTTGCGCACCGGCTTGGGTAGCTATCGCCAGGCACTCCGTCGCTACTGTAAGTTTTCGAGACGTCGAGAGGCACACAGCGCGGATCCGACGAGCTGCAGTGAGTGCAACTCGAGAGTAATATGCTGTGAGAAAACATAGTGAAAGTAAGGAGCTTCGAGTTCGTCCGAAATGCCGTCTGCCAAGCCAGAAGTGACGCAAAGACGCATGATGGTGAGCCCTGTGCATCGCCCTGCTGCAGGGAAGACCCATCTGAAAGGAGTTGATACGAGCTCCGAGGGTGCAGAGAACCTGGTGCGGAAGTTTAGCGTTGTATCTTGACGCCCGTCAGGCCACAGTAGGGCACCACATCGGCATCTTTAAAGCTACTTCAGTGTAGCCTTCCAAACTCGTATAGTATGCTTGGCTTTACTGAGAAGACGCTTTCAGTATGTAAGTAGAAATCGGAAGGAGATGGCTGGAGATCTCTGGGCAGGCGCGGGTCACGGCGGCCCATGGAACCAAGTCCGCGCAGCCTCGGGCGCGTACACGCGGTTTCTCACCCACGCATGTGTCCGTCAAGAGTACGGGCGGCTTCGCACTTTTTGAGCCTCTGAAGATGGCATACGAGGCGCACCGAAGTCCGAAGCGTGCCGTGACAGCTGGCCCGCCTGACGAAACAGGATAGCAGGTTGTGTCAATCGCTAATCAGCAGATAAGTGGCCTCGCTGGGGCACAAAGGTACGTGTATCAGGGCCACAACGGACGTCGAGCTGGCCTGGAGGGATCAGTCTGGCCCGTCGAATGCTAGCTGTATTTCTTCGGATCGGAAGATCCCAGCGACGTACTTAGTGGCGCCATTCTTCGCTACCGCAGATAGAGTGGGGTAATCCTGGTTCTATACCAGCGACACTATGATTGAGGGCCTTCACGCGAAGCCACTACCGGGGCCTGAAACATGTTTATATCGTTTGAGGAAAGCTACTTGTATTGGTGCGAGTATGCACGATCGTCTGTTCGTGGTGTGTTTGCGTCGGCGGGTGCTGACGGGCAGATTCGAGATTGTGTCGCCGACTGACCGGGAATGTGGTCACGACAAAGTACGGGTCGGAGTGTGCGCAGCCTGAAGCGAAGAACGGCCAAATCTTCCATGATGACTGAAACTTCAACACAATCAGGATTCGCATACAGTGGCAGAGAAAGGCCTAGGAACGGAAGATGCTTGCCTCAAACGCCTCTCACATCTATTCACTGTTGCTATCACGAAGGTAAACCATAGCATTGCATTCCCAACATTCCCAACAGTGTACACAAATGAGTCCATATAGTTGCAGGGAGTGCGCGACAGAAACAATCAGATTCAGCTTGAGGCGCTTAGGCGTATGGATCGGAACACCATCCGCTAGGCGAACGCGCCGAATACGCCGAACACCAGTGTGAGCCACCATCCGCGGTACAGCGCCGTCCAGCCTTCTTCGCGAACGATCTTCTGCACACAATCGGTAAGACTCAAATAAGGATCCATCTCCGAGCGAAGTCTGCGTATACTTCAGAACACGTTGTTCAGAGGCCAATGAAGATGCAGAGGACTCACCCGATGACGTCTTCGTCGGCGCCTGCATATTCCATTGTTTCCTCTGCGTCACCCTCTTCCTCCTGTACAACCGAGTTGTACTCCGCCGCAGCATGATTACGTTGTACGGCGAGGCGTGTACTAATGACTTCAAGCGGGCTGAGTACAATGGTGCTTGCAACGACGATGCCGTAGAAGACGCCCAAACGCAACCAGGACACTTGTTCCCAGTCGTTGTTGTCATGTCCAGTAACTTCGGGTAGCAGCATGTGACGGAGCGCACGCAAACCAAGGACGACGTAGGCGATGTGCAATGTTTCGGCGGCTAGCAGTCCAGGGGTGAGGTAAAGTACCCAGGGACGACGGCGCTCAGTGGGCGTCAAAAGGACACGCAACGAATGCGCTGGGGAAAAGTACGGGAGGCGGTGTGGCGTCGTGATCGCACTATGATTGTGCGCGGTTTCAGTTTTATGGTCCCAGAATGCACAGGAGGAGCGTACCGGTACGTGATGATGACAGCTGGGAGCGAAATAAACATGAGGACAACGCTGTACAGCAGAGTGCCCAGTGCACCCGTCGCGGGCGCGTTATAGGCACCTCGGTTCTTGGGATGCGCGACCATCGGACCAAAAGCCACGACCGTGAACAGCACAAGGAACGTGTTTGACAGCATGGTAGGCACTGTAAGGTATTTAGGATTGGCACCTGTCATGATAGCAGGGAACATCACGTACTTAAACCCTTGTACAAGCCGGCCCAGCCCTCAAGACGCTTGACTCTACTCATCATCGCGAAGAAACCGGTTATAACTGGCCCTGTATGTGGCTGAACCCCATCTTCTGGATCGAGTTGTAGACCCTTGGGATTGAAATTGGCCCTGCGTGTAGAGTGTTCGGTGAAAGATGCGACGGTGGCGGGAAGACGAACATCGACTTACCGGAGCCTTACGAGCGTCCCGGTTAATGGCACTGTGACGGCCAAGGTAAGGCCAATGAAGAGTAGGAATGTGATGGCAGCGCCGATTATCTCGAGGCCAAACATGGTGGTGAAGAGTAAGGCGGCTCTGGCGCAGAGGCGCGCAGTATGTTGCCTGTCAGTGTGGCTGGGCTAAGCAAG
This sequence comes from Peniophora sp. CBMAI 1063, assembly GCA_900536885.1. Lineage (NCBI taxonomy): Eukaryota > Fungi > Basidiomycota > Agaricomycetes > Russulales > Peniophoraceae > Peniophora > Peniophora sp. CBMAI 1063. Next base: position 262,282 of record UWZB01000135.1, read on the forward strand.
TACGCGTCACGGCTGCGCCTGCCGGGAGTCGGACCGGTTCCTGGTGCCCCTAATCCGGGTTGTACTGCGCTTTTGCGGCCAATGGTAGAGCATCCCGAGCCAGTTATAAGTGATGGCAACTGTAAGTACTTGCCATATCATAATCTCTACCGTATTTATCATCGGTAACGTTCAAGGCGATGCCGTCCGGCGATCTCAACAACACTTCTTTCTGCACCTTTACTCATGGGAGGCTCGGCGAACGAATCCTACGTGTTTAGAAGTACAGAATACAGTCCGCGGATCCTGTTTCGGTTTCGCAGCTCACTACCACCACTCGTCATCCTCAGTACCCTCGCCAGACACCGTCCCGTCGCTATCGTAGCCACCGCCTTCCTCTCCGCCATAGCCGCTTTCCCACCATTGCCGACCTTTCTCCCCCTCCCAACCATCCGATCGACCATCCCAGACAACTTGATCAACATGTTTGTGCTCGCGCAACAAGTGCAACGTCTCCTCAGCGATGGTGCAATTGAAGAAAGAGAATGATAGGGAGCGCGGAGCGCCTCCTTCGCCCATCATGGTAAGACAATTCAAAGTTTCAGAGACGACGTCCACGCCGACTTTGGCGTTACGGATGATGATCTTCTGAAGGCGAGGAATTGCGGGATATTCGGATAAGAAACCATCCTCTTCCCCGTAAGCACGTAGAAAGGCCCTGGCGGGAGGCCCAGAGAGATCGATGACCTCGACACTCCCCAGATGCTTAAAGATGGTGTGCCAATGCCATGAGACATGAAGAAGCTGACGCTTGTCGACGATAAGACGCGTGAATGCCCCTCGTATACCCGGCAAGACGAGTGTAGTGCGGATGATCTCCAGGTTCTCCTTTATGGAATCAGCAAGGTAGCACGCGCCCAGTTCGAACGTCGGCGGTCCATTGTCGACTGAATTGGGCAACTCTGCGATGATGGCGACTCCCTCGTCTCCATAATTTGGGCCGTAGTCTTGAATCGTCACCCGGCGGAACCCATCTTGCAGGTCAGCCTTGGAAAAGGAGAGCGGGATGGTGGAAGGATAGGATTGGCGCAAATGACGATCGAGGGCTTCTTTCAGTTCGCGTACTAGATTGACGAATTGGACGTTGTACACTCTCGGGACCATGAGATAATCGCCGTTGATGTCGATTTCCGCCCGATAAGGGAGTGAGAGCGCTTGCAAAAGGGGTACGATGCATTCAAACTCCATGTCTAGGTGTAGCCATCTGAGAGATGGCATTGTGACAGACTGTGGACTGTTGTGGACGGGGTGTACGTTGCGGGCGAGTGGGTAACCATGATGATCCGCTGATATTTTGATAACTTTGAGGGTTGGTGATGCGGAGAGGAAGGAAAGGAGGTCGTCGATGGAGTCCCAGAAGCGCTCGCATGATTTCAAGATGAGTGATGTTAAGTTCGCCCGAAGGAGTAGGGACGGAGCGGGACACTTGCAGTAACTGAGCTCAACGTATCTTAGGCAAGGAAGGTTCTTGCCAGAGAAGAGTTCTGGAATCGGTTCGGAGTCCAGCACTGGCATAACTAGTCTCAGCGTTTCAAGTGAAGGAGCTTCGACCTGTGCTAGACGTTCGAGCACCAGGGCAATCGACGAAGAGCGGAGTTGGGCCTCTCGTGCATATTCGACCGTGCCATACCTCTGAGTAGAGTTATAGGTCGCGAGATCCACTGTGACGGAAGTGGCCTTTAAAGTCACCCAGTGACCGTTACATCGGCCTTTAAAGGCCGGTCACACCCTTGAATGCCGGCGTCACGTGGTCTGTTCACCCCGGGCATCCACAGAACTGACAGTAAACAGTGTCACCCAGGGACTCAATTATTGCAAATACAATACAAAATCGACTCGCCATCACTTGTCTCTTGTATCACTCACTGGCTGCAATGATATTTGGCGATCGGCGTACTCCAGCACGGAAGGCTCAACAGAAGCGACGACCTTCCTTTGGCATCCCCGGTCGGACGAATCGGCGTCAAGATATTCCTTCCGGGCGCATCTGTCGTCAAAGTCACGAACCCTCATTGCTCAGTGTCCAAGGTGGCGAGCATGCCGCCCACGTAGGGCGGTTCCATTGTCTTCGAGGTCGCGAGCTGTGTTTCATTCAAGACTTGCGTCAAAATAGGAGTCGCTACGCCATTGCAGAGAAGCCCGCCGATGAGTCCGCCGCGGCATGTGTCCCGTTCGAACAGCTGCAAGTTGTCCCGAGCGCTCGCACTCCGATAGTGCCTTGATGTTGGTTGTATCCTTCGGCTCTCTTCGGACACGCGGATACAAGCATCGTGGAGGTGAAAGCTTGTATCATGGGGTGATACCGGGATGAGGACACCGCACATTGTTTAGCCCATGCAGGCGGCACGAGCGACGCCTGATCGAGGAGGAGGATGGGAGGGAGAACCCGGCGCCGTGATGGCCGGGTTAGGTCCAGGAAATGATCATAGCTCGGTCGCCGACCTCACGCCAGATTGACGACGGGACGCGGTAGATGTCCGCCAACGCCGTGATGAAGGGCGCACAGGCGACCGAGTTACCTTGCAGACCAGGTCGTTGTGTTGAAAGCCGCGCGCTGGTGCGCTCGTCATCGAGCTGGCAAGTTCTACGTCCATCCGCGTGCGCACACGTACGACGCCAATCATCATTTTCCTTCATGACGCTCGACGCGACGTCAACCTCGCTGCCAGTCTCGGACGGGACGACGACGACGGCGCGGTGCCGCCCCTTCTTCTTTGCCTTGGCAGGCGACCCAGCCCGTCGTCAGCCCGCTATCTGGCCGTATAAATCGTGCTGGACCGGCGTGGCGGGGTCGGGATCGGCAATGTGACATTGATGTGACAGCCTCTCTCCCTTTCTTGTCTGTGGTTACCTTCCTGATCTGTCTATTAGTGGAGCGTTGTTCTGTGTAATGTGCTTCGTGACATGTATTTAGACATTGCTACGATAGTCAATGACTCAATTATTGCACAGTATCGGGGGCTGAGCCCATGCTTTGCACAATGCGCCAAAAATTGCTGCCTTTAAAGGCCGCGTCAATCGTGACTTAGTGACTTTAAAGGCCGCGACCGTCACGGCTCCGAGATCAACGTCCAGACTCCGAATGCGTGACATCTCCGCCAGCGTGTGTATGAGAGCCTGCTCGCGTTCGTTGCCGACCTCGTAGAAGGCGGATGACTTTTTCGTCTTTGGACCAAAGCAGATGTGGAAGTCAAGGCGCGCCCCTTTGGAGGCATCGAGGGCTTTTGCGAGGCGTTTCGGAGAGAAGGTGGTCGAGATGGTACTCCAGAGCTCGGGGGTGTGATCCAGGACGACGCTGTGCCACAAGCGGCATACACAGCTGAGGGTGACGATGACCGGAACATTGACCAGCACGGGCTTGTTCCAAGTGATGCGTGGTAAGCCGTCTGCGAGGAAGGAAAAGATGTATGATAACAGCTCGTCGGGCAACTTGTAGATCGGTGCCACGCCAGGAGGGTATTGGCCATGTAGCCGATGTTTAGAGAGATTTCGGAGTTTGGCGAAGACAGCAATGATCTCTACGGCCTCCTTATTCTCTTCGTTGAGCTTCCTTACGGCTTCTATGCGTCCTTCCGGGTCGTCAAGAGACTGTGCCCTTAGACAGGTCACGTAGCTTTGGAAAAGCGAAGGGTCGGAGCTCTGCTTAATGCCCTCCAACAGCCGTGGCAAGTAGGGCTTGAGAAGAAATGAGACATCGAACTGAGTCACAGATAGATGCATACTCTACCTGGATAGTATCTAACACCAATGGGTCTGCAGGTCGATCCATGAGGACTTTCAAGCCTTCCATATACCCGACTCGAAATCCCGCGTCCCGCGGGGCCAACCTTGCTCGGGAGCTCTTGCTCTATAATGGTCGCACTTTAAAGACTCGTTACCAGCTACAAAAGTGCGGAAGACCCGTGAGCTTAGTACATGCGTATGCAAAGGCGAGTCCGTCCATCCAGCGCGCAAGCAAGTGAGCGGGGGCATACATTGGCTGCTTCCGCATTTCTCCCACGGTGGCAGACCGTGCCTGGTGCCATTCCAGGGGGTGCAGGACCTTGCTCGTCCCTCGCAAGGTAATGAAGTCGGGCATGACGTCGGCGATACAGTCGAGTATCCAGTGGTGCATAGGCTCGGTTCCAACCGTGCACCTATGCACCACGAGATTTATTCACTAGTAGATATGCACAACAGCGTGGGAATAAAACATGTCAGAAAAAAAATGTTCGAGAAAAAGTTTAAAAAATGCAAGTAAATTGTAGTCTATATTGTAGTCTATATATCACTTGAAGTAGCTCATGAGGGAAGTCTGCTTCAGAGTCTCTTCTTGCGATTTACGGAGCTGCGACCGAAGCTTACGAAGCTGGGCTTGAAATGCAAGCACATCGAGATCCCCTGCACCGGCGTAGGTGAGGCTTATCTTTTCGAGTGCCGCGCACATCCCATGAAGATCGGAAAAGCTGGGTTCGGCTGTGTCATCGCCGTCGCCAGCCAGCTCGTCTTCTTCGTCGCTTTCCTCGTTGCCGCACTCGGGCAAGACAGGATGCCCTGCTTGTCCGACCGCGACAGCCTTCTTCGCGGCCTCGACAATGCCGAGGTCATCTGACGGGATTCGAGGATCACCGCCGATCTCCTTCTCGTCCTCGTCCTCCAAGAAATCCTCCAGGGCGATGGGCTGGCCGTGCAGGCGATTGCGGTTGTGCAAGTCGTCGAGAACGCCCCGCAGTTGCGCGTCGGTTGCGTCGCGGTCACGCGAAGGTGCGTAACGCGCAGGAGCCTCTTGCTGCGTGCGTGACGCGGCCCGGGTCGATAAACCGCGTCTCTTCGTTTCCTCTGCGTCGAGGGCAGCAAGGGTCGTCTCGAGACCTCCCTCTCCCTCGCATGCAAGGTCGAAGGCACTTTGCCAGTCTGCGGCACGGTAATCCGCGCCCAGAATGGTTTCAACCCGTGACATAACATCGGGCAATGACCACGAACACGCCGGCTCTGCGAATTCGCGCACGAGGGCCCAGGCTTGGGTGTGTCGGTCAGACGTGGTCGTGCTGGGTGCCGCAGTAGAGTTGTCAAGTGCACAAGGCGAAGAGGGTGATGGGGAAGAGGTGGGCTCGCTCGGGTTGGAAGCAGGAATAGGGCTGCAAAATATGTGAGAGATTTCCCCGACAAGTAAGAAGTGTACGCACCCAGCGATGCCTGTGTGACGCCAGCAGTTCTGCACCGTCTCCGCCGTGACCTTCGACCATGCCTTTTTTGCCAGAAGCATTGCTTCTAAGACATCCATCTTGAATAAGTCCTCCTCGCCCGCCTCGTCCAGCTCGACAGCACGAAGGCACTGCATGAGTCGATAATTCCCCTTGAAGCCGCGAATCGCGCCGGCATCGAGTGGCTGAACGAACGACGTCATATTCGGCTCGAAGAACTCGAGCCGGATGTTCGACGGCTTGTAAGCGATGGTGTGGCCAGAGAAATTATCGAGAAGCAAGAGGACATGGCGGTTTTGACGGCGAAAGTCAACGTCGAGATCGCGAATGTACCTGCGCTATCGTGAGCCCGAGTTCGATCATGACGACTTCGATACGCACTCGTCAAACAGAGCCGAGGTCATCCATGCCTTTTTGTTGGAACGATAGAGGAGGCCAAGAGCCGTCGGTTTCTTCTTCTTGAAGCATCGAGGGCTTTTGGCGTTGTTGATAAAGAACGGTTCGTAACGATCGCCGGCGCGGCTGACCAGAAAGCCAATGGTGATCCGCTTCTTATTCTGCTTCTTGCCAGACATTTTCTTCGTTGCGAATCCCCGGTCGGGGACAGCGCTAGGCAAAGTGAATAAGGATGCAGTACATTTATCACAGATAACTAAAAGGGCTTACAACGTAAACAAGCCACTCTCGTCAAAATTGAGTGTATCCTTGGGGTCGTACTGAGCGATGATTGGCGCGAGACGTGCCCGCTCTTTCGCGACGGCTTCAAGATCTACACTTCCGGCCTCGCCATGGCGCCGAAGTGTCTTTAAACCGTAGCTAGATCTGAAGTTAGCAATGGGAAAAAATCCACCGAGCTTCTGAGTGCTTACGCATTCGTGAAGTTCTTTAGCCAACCATTGCTTGTCATGCGTTCCTCCTGCGGAACGTCGAACAGTTGCTCGAAACGCGCCCGTTTCGCTTCAAGCATCGGGCCGTTGGGTGTTTCCCCGCGTGCCTCCATGCTCTGTTGCCAAAGCCAGAGTGCGTGTTCAACATCTGGGCGTGTGACAACACGAGCCCGCTTCATGCTGAGCGCATTCGCGGTTGAAGTGCGCCGTGCTTCGAGAGCAGCACGACCTTCGGCATTCATATTGCGGGAAAGAGCGGACTGGCTGAAGATGAGCTTCCCCTCAGCACGTTCCCGAAAATGGGCAACGACGGCCGGCTGTGTCATGCCAGGATTTGCGTCGACAAAATCTCGGACTGTGATCCAGTCACCGAGAGTCAGATTCTCGCGAGAAGCCTTGACAGGCTGTGCCGAGGTCTTATACGTGGGCTTCTTTGGACCCGTCTTGTTTCGGACATAGGGCGTGGTGGGTTTGGTGCGCGGGCGGCGGCGACGTACGACGAGCGGAGCTTCCGCAGGGCTGCTGGGGTCGTCGGCCATGAGTTCAAATGGCAACCGCACCCGCTATTTTACACTATTTATAATTTACTTGAAACGTGAACCGCAGTCCGAGAGCTACAGTAACAGCGAGAGCTGCTATGCAACACTAATGGGCGCTGTGGCGCACACATCGCAACCGCGGAGAGCGAAGCCCGTCCGGACCCGAGCGGGAACCCGGAGTTTTCCGGTGCATAATCGCCGAATAACTCCATGCATTATGCAGCATGGCGATGCATGCATAGATCCCCGCTCCCCGCCCTCGTTCCCTCCCTCCAGCTATGCATGATGGCATTTATGCGCCATCATATCATGCATAACTGGATACTCGACTGTAGTTAGAGTTGGCGACATAGATGTAGGTTCGAGAGGTTTGCAGCGCACTATCGCTGTGCTGATTTGACGAGTTGGAGTAGAGATGTGGTGGTGGTGGTGGTGGTGGTACGAAGACGACAAGACGCAAAGCAACTTGAACTCGAGAAACGTTGGACGTTGGAAGCCCGACTCCCTTTGTCGGACGCTCTTCGTCGGCGGAAGGGGCAATCAGGGACAAATATGAGCAAATATCCGACGAGGACCGATAAGACGGGTTTCACTCCGAGACTTCACCCTGTCCGTTGTACACCGTGCAGGGGTCCATATTCTATATGGTCATACGCGTTCCCGCAGACTTCGCGAGCGTTTCGCGGGCGTTACAGAAGACCAGGAGATCTCGGGATTCGGGTGTCGACAGTAGCCGCTGCGTGAGATGCCGAGAAGATGCCGAAGTCACGTTAGCGTATTTGTATCTATTTGCGAGGCTGGGCCTGACAGGGTCTCGGGGGATTTGGAGGCTCTCTCGCGACCACCACCTTCCCCCGCCTCGCGGACCTGACCCCTTCCTTGCACTCTTCCCAGCGCCATTACTGTACCTATCCCATCGACATTCCGCAAAATATCATACATTCACATTGAAGATCAAACACGGACATGTCATTGACGCTCCGGCGTTGAGCTCGACGCCCTATCAAGAAGGTGTAGAGTGCGTGGATACAAGGCGCCGTGGTTCGTATCCCTTTTTCTGTCTCATTTGTTCTTTGTGCGTGAAGTCCAAGTGTCATTTCTCTCGTCTCCAAATTTTGGAGTGGACAGGCGAGGCGGAACGGGCGCAGGCCGAAAGGCGCACTCGGCGCGATTGCCTGGGAGGTGCATATCCAGGCGTGGGAAATCCGCACCTTCCGCCTCTAAAGGAGACTTTTTCGGTTTTGTTCGCGCGCGCATCCGGCTTGTTATAAGCCGTGACTATATCTTCGAGGAGGCCGGGCTATGCTCTATGAGATCACGCTCCGCCTGTATGGGTCGCGTCAACGAAGAGGTTCACCATACAACGTCCGGGTGTTGGTGCGCGCTGTCCAAGGAGCGACGTTGTGGTGTACCGTCAGCGCGCCATCGCATGTATCGTGGTGTATCCGCCTTGAGAGGGGGCAGATCCTGTGCATTATTATTACTCACATGCATGCAATGCCATATCATTCCCTATATTCGTCTTGTCTGTCGGTGGACCACTACGTGTGGCGTACGAAGCCGTGACTGTTTATAGATATGAAGAACAAGTGTCAACGAAGGGCGAATCTCGTCGATGCGGCGCCGACATCCATCCCAATACGCTATAACAAAAGGCAGACTTCTTCGTCGTTATGTCGGTTACCGTTACGCGCGGCACCGGCGGTACTGGAGTAATATACAGCAGGACGCCATTGGCGTTACCAGCCACGACGACCATCTACCTGGGACTACATCGTCGCCTACTGTGATCAATCACAGCCAGAAGTACCAGACCGAAGCTCACCTCAGCCCGAGGAATATCACTGTCGCCCTCAAGTCTATATTGTGGTTGTGGTTGATGCGAATCGTCGTTCGCGGCGGCGGCCAGCCCTGTCCATACAATATCTCCGGACGTCCTCCGTATCTGTAGGTACCTCCTCCAAGGCTCTTCGTTCACGCTACGACCTTGACTTGATTCCTGTTTCTCCCAGCGGTCAATCTTGTTGTCATGTATTACTACATACCTAGCGTAGACCTTGTAACTGTCGTGGGCGTTGCCGAGAGAATAACATGATGTTTTTCACCCCATGTGGATGTGCGACGACTCGACCTTGTCTCTTGACCATCATCAGTCGTTGAGCGACGACTTCATATCTCCACTCACGCATACTCGCTATAATTGCAATATATCAACCTTACGACGCAAGCACACACTATGAGTAGTATTGGCTCTGAACAAAGGGTCTGTGTCGCTGTCGTTGGCGCTGTCGTCGTCGTGGGACTGACTGGCTGGGTGGCGGTGACAGAAAGCAGCGCTAGAGAACCTCAAGTTCAAACGCAAGAACAGGCCGAGCAATAACGTAGCGTCTGGTAGCGCGACGCCAGTACCGACGCCACCGCCAGTGTCGACGTCGTCCATCTCGACGTCGTCATCGTCGCCGCCGCCATGGGCGCGAGGGGCGCCGCCGTCGCAGTCGCGTAATGGTGCCGCGCCGCTGAGCAACGGGCGCGTCTTGCCTCAGACCCCGATCCTCGGCAATGTCCTCGTTCCAAACTCAAGTCCCCTGGGCGCCGCCCCCGACGCCAGCTTCAGCAGCGCCGAGGACGGCGAGATCCCCGGCCTCAATTATTCTCAGCCGGTCCCGCCACCACCACAATCACCCGTGAACGCGTCCTTCCGCATGGATCGTCTCACCAAACCGTCTGGCTTCGCAGGCATCCCGAACCGCACGCTCGCCGGCCAGGTCAGGTCCCGCGACGCCGTTGATGCCAACTGGTCGTCGGAGCCGCCGAAGAAGCGCCCGAATTATGGCCCGCCATCGGCCGCGTCGATCCCTCCAGCGCCATCACCAGAGTCCCCAGAAGTCATCAGGGCAGGCCAGCGCCGTCGCCCAGCGGCCGCTACTGCTCGCGATCGTGTCACAAACATATCCACGTCATCAGACGATGCCTTGCCGACGCCCCCGCCACGGCCGACACCGACGCCCTCGGCCCGCGCCACACCCACCACCGCCATCAATATTCACGCCAAGGGCGGGCGCTCCGAGGAGGAGGAAGCTCGCTTTCAGAAATTCCGTCTGGCGTATATCGTTCTTCCTGCAGACGTCGTCGAGACGGCCTGGATCCATGTCAGTGGGGACAACGGCCGCGCCGCAAAGTTGCTCGAGGACAATGCATTCGTCTCGGGCAAGTGGAAGATGCTGCGGGATCAGCAGCAGGGGAAGCCGCCTCCCGTCTCTACTCCCACCCGCGCTGCCACTGCCACGCCGACGAAGGGCAAAGTGACCGGACCACCGTCAGACGGCGCCGGTGAAGATGCTGCTTCCGGAAATCCTCATTCGAAAGGCCGTCGCTCCGCGAAGGAGGAGGTTGAGTTCAACAAGTTTCGGATTCAGAATATCGTATTCGAGACGAATAAAGTCGAGGCTGCCTGGGTAGCCTCCAGTGGAAACACCGCGCTCGCCACCAAGTTCGTTGCAGACCCCAACTTCCAGTGGAAGCAACCGCCCCGGCCGCGAGCCCCGTCGTCAGGATCTGGAGAGGGTCGCAATAAGGAAGTTGAGGAGAAGGTTCGTGCTGAGCGTCTTGCTGCGAAGGAGCGTGGCAAGAAGTCCGCTATCTACGCGAAACGTGCTGCTCTCGCGAGCCCGGAGAAGACTCGTGGAGAATCTGCGACACCGGCACGCCCATCCCCACCCGCCTCACCTGAAGTTGTCGCGCGCCGCGGGAAACGTCCGCGTCGGCTCATCGAGTCAGATGGCGAGGAAGACGACCTCCCGACACCGGCCTCGGATGCTCCGCCTGCGCGCATCAAGCGCCGCGTCATGACGTCTGAGGAGCCCGAGGACGAGCAAGACGACGACGACGACGAAGGCGAGGTCGAGGTCGTCTCCAAACCTGTGGCCATCGTTCGTGAGGCTCGTGCACCCCGGACGGATGCACAACGTGCGCTCGAGTACTTCAACACTCAGAGTGCAGACCTTCTCCGCGAGCTCACAGGTAAAGATGAATGAAGCTAGCGATATTGCTGCCATACTCATACTATATCAGGTTGTACTGAGATCCAAGCCACTGAGATCATCAAGCTACGGCCGTTCGCGAATGTCGCGGATCTGAAGGAGCGCCTTGGCCAGGGCAAGAAGAAGGCCGGTCCGGCGAAGATTAGCCCACGGATGTTCGAGGACTGCGTCGAGATCTTCGAAGGTTACTCGGCTGTCGACAACGTGCTCGATCAGTGCGAGGACATTGGCGCGGACTTGCAGGCTCGCATCGCGCGGTGGACGACCGGTGGGAAGACACCCCCCAGCAAGGGCAAGGACAAGGCGCACAATCCCGCTCTTGGCGAGGACGTTTGGGAGGATGGTGCTCTCAGTTTGCGTAGTGTCGCGAAGGCGTCGAAGGACTTCCTCAGCCGCCAACCCAAGATGATCAAGGAGGGCGTTCAGCTGAAGGAGTACCAACTGCTAGGACTGAACTGGTTGCGTCTCATGCATCAGCAAGGCCACAGCGGCATCCTCGCCGACGAGATGGGTATGTCTTTCTCATTACACTTTTGCCTAACGGGCTTCATCTGACTCCACGCGCAGGTCTCGGCAAGACCATCCAAGTCATCAGTCTCTTCGCGCACCTGCACGAGACAGGCAACAAGGGCCCGCACCTCGTCTGCGTCCCTTCCTCGACGCTCGAGAACTGGGTTCGCGAGTTCGACAAGTTCGCGCCGGACATCGTTGTTCAGACGTACTACGGCAAGAAGGATGAACGCGTCGGTCTTCGTGCGGAGCTGCTGGAGTCGATGGCACGCGACGGCAAGAAGGATGGCTGGGAGGTCCTCGTCACGACGTACAACCTCGCTAGCGGCGACGAGATGGACAAGAAGTTCTTCCGCAAGGTTCAATGGGACAGCGCGGTGTTCGACGAGGGGCACATGCTCAAGAATTGCGACTCCTTGAAGTACAAGGCGCTCATCCGTTTTGGTGGTCGCTGGAAGCTGCTGCTCACCGGCACGCCGCTACAGAATAACTTGCAAGAGCTTGTCGTATGTCCCTTTCGTTCGCTTTCGTTGATCATCCCCCACTCATCATCTCTGTAGTCGCTTATGAACTTCATCCATCCCAACATCCTCGGGCCAGAGATGGACGCCCTGCGCGCGGTGTTCAAGACCAAGGGTGACTCGAAGGTTGCGCTCCTCGCCAAGAACCGTGTAACCCGCGCGAAGCGCATGATGACGCCCTTCGTCTTGCGCCGCCGGAAGGATCAAGTGTTGAAGGACCTTCCGCGGAAGATTGAGCGAATTGAGTGGTGCGACATGACGCCGCTCCAACGCAGGCTGTACGACGAAGCCGTCGCTCGTTCGCGCAAGACGGCCCTCGAAGTGGAACCGACGGCCGACGAGGCTGCCGGTACCAGCAAAAAGAAGAAGGCGCCGAGCAAGGCCAAGGAGAAGAAGTACCTCGAGAATAGTTCGAACGTGCTGATGGACCTTCGCAAGGCGAGCAGTCATCCGATGCTGTTCCGTGTCAAGTTCGACGATGCGGTGCTCGGGAAGATCAGTCGTCTGTTGGTGAAGGAGGACGATTACAGGAAGTATCAGGCGAACGAGGTGTTCGAGGAGCTGTCGTTTTGGCCGGATATGGAACTGCAGCGAACGTGCTTCATGTACAAGGTATGCGGTCGCTTTGCGCGCTCGGTTGGGATGAATCGCTGATACTTTCGCAGGCGCTCACTCCGTATATCCTGACGCCTGATTGCTTGTACACCTCCGGCAAGGTCACCGTGCTCCTCCAGCTTATCAAGCGGTACAGGGAGGAAGGCCGCAAGATGTTGATCTTCTCTCAGGTATGTCGCCACGCTGTCCAGCTGTTTTGTTCACATACTTACTATCGTGTAGTTCGTCCAGAATTTGGACATCATTACTGCGATTCTTGACCACGAGAAGACGAAGCACCTGATTCTGACGGGTCAGACGCCGGTCGATCAGCGCCAAGCGCTATGTGACGAGTTCACCGAAGACAATGACATTCCCGTCTTCTTGCTGAGCACGAAGGCCGGCGGTATGGGCATCAACTTAACCGCGGCGAGCGTCGTCATCCTCTTCGACCAGGACTTCAACCCGCACAATGACCGTCAAGCTCAGGATCGCGCATACCGTATCGGTCAGAAGCGAGACGTAGACGTCATCAAGCTCATCACGCGCGCGAGCATCGAGGAGGACATGCTGAGGCTCGGACAGACGAAGCTTGCGCTCGATGCGGCCGTTGCGGGTGACGGGACTGAGGAGGCCGGAGAAAACGTGGAGAAGCAATTGAAGACGAGTTTGGTGGATATGCTGAGGAAACAGGCGAAGGAGGGCGAGACTCAAACCCAGGCGCTGGCATAGACGAGGAGCGCAGAAGGATCTGACGTCGCACATTTGAATTGCTTTCTTTCTTGCTCTGTCGAAGACTGGTAGACACAACATGCATCCCATTTCTTGTATTACCCCCCACACGCATCATACATCGTTTCCGCGCCACTATATCTGATTCTTTCTATCACTAGCACAATTTGTCTGGATGCAATACTATATCACGGATTTGATTGCCTCATTGTGTCGCTGCTGCCGCTGTGGCATAATCTAGATTGCGCTTCCGTTCGCTGTAGTCCCAGCGATCCATCCCTGTTGTCAAGTTGAGCGGTTGAAGGGCTCGCTCGGCGATGACACGTACCGCCAAAATCCACCTTCATTCCATGGAATGCCATGTTGACTTGCATCTCGGTGATATGCGATGCGCGCACTCTCCAGCTATCGCCGCTGCGGGTGTCCCGGTCAGGGTCGTCTCAATGTCCATACGCTCTCACGGCAAACAGAGGCAGAGTGCACTCACGTTGCGGTACCGTACACGTCGCCTTCAAGATTGACCATTCTGACAGCACCATCCACGTTCGACTGCGCATCGTAGACCCAGAGCGAGCGCCCGCGATAGATCTCTTGGAAGCCGTTCAGGTCGATGAGCCGGTGTCCGGGCTTCACCCGCTTCGTCCCTGAAGGCACAGCAGGCGCTGGACGTACGTCCGCGTCTGCAATCAGCCGGAGGAGTGCGAGGTTTGGCATGTCGACGACCCGTGCGCGCTCCGCGTCTGACGTGAAGTCGAGGACAGAGAAGAATGTTAACGGCGCTGGAGATGCACTCGCTGCCCCTGAAGCACTCGGCTCCGTACTCCCTTCCACTGCCATATCTTCATCTTCCTCGCTCGAGCTGTCACTCCCATCCCCTTCGTCGGTCCCGGGCTCCGCTGATGTAGCTTTTGGGTCGTCTTCCGCGAGGATCTCTGCCTCTGACTCTCGAAGGAGCGTGCAGAACTCGATCCACGCAGCATCGTTTGAATAGTCGGCGCGAACGATGACTCCTGGGGCGGCACTCAGTAGCGCGTCCACCGGGTCTGCATCCTTGGTAGACGGGGACGATGCTAGCTCTTGCTCTGTGAGGGAAGTCTGGAGGGGCCCAAGTGATGCTATCAACCGGCGTTCTTATCTGATAGTAGGATTGTACTGCTTACCGGCCCAGTAGCGATCGCTGCCGCAAGCGCCGCAGCGTCGAGACGGAAGAAGTCATCGACAACCCGTAACCTGAGATCTCGACGGCCAGCTTGCGGAAGCCCAGAGCGCAAGATTGGATAGGTTTCCTATTCGCGTTGCAGAGACAGCATGCAGGTAGGAAACTTGATCCCTTACTTACTAGAAGGAAACGCTGGAAGACGGGAGACAACGACGTCATTATCGTAATGAGGTACTGTATCATCGTTCAATATCTCAATAGTTATCCCACGGACGTCATGTAGAACTTGGGAGTGTGTTTAAGCACGGTAGATGGCCAGGAACCGGTCTAAGGAAATTCCGCAGACGAAGGGTGTGGCGTAGAAGGCATCGGCAGTTCACTCACATTGTGCTTGACTCAACGAGTATGAGAAGCTTGAGAGTCGTAACGTTGCTCGCTGAGGCCTGAGGAAGGAAGATCTTCGTCGACGTCGGGTTCAACTCTTGAGCGTGAGAGGCGCCACAAGCCAAGGATTTTCTCCGAGTGCTCACATTCACGCGCGGGTGTGCAGAGCCTGCCACTACGCAGAACACCAAGCAATACTCTCTAGTCGGGTATAACTGGATACAGGCATAGGCAGCCATTTCGCATTTCTTAAGATTGTAACCTCTCAGCGGTTCCTAAGAAGAGGTGCTACAGACACGAGGCTTTGCTACGATGCTACAGGCTCGCATGCATTCAAAACATCCCCGACATGCGACTGTCCAGTGATCATCTTTAGTATTTGGTGTATGAAACATGCGAAGCAAAGAGCCGTGGGCGATCTATCTTCGCGAACAGGTCGAGCAGAAGTTCGCGACCGGGGCCCCCCTCTGCAGTCCACGCTCTGTGAACCTTGCACGGTTGATATCAGTCTACATGCGTTGCACGCACAGAGGTCTGAGTACTCACATCGAAGCTCTCCCATCCGATGAGTAGTATGACGGCGTCCGACTCCTCTAATACGGTCCCATAAGTGGCGGCGTTGCACACCTCCGCTCCGGCAGCCTTGAGTGCATCTGCGCCACGTTCGCCCCACTCCACAAGCGCTGCTTTGTCTACACCCTCGCGAGGATGGACGAATGCATGCTCAACGAGCTTCCCTGAGAGGGTCTCGGTAGGATTGGTCGCGTAAGTGACCGTGATAGTCTTCAGCCCAGCCTTTGCGGCAGAAGGTAGCACATCACTCAGTGTGGCATGCGCGGGCGATGCAGCGGACTTGAGAGTCGACAGGAAAGCGAACGGAGGTTCCTCGACACGGACACCGAGGTAGTGACTAGATTCACGTTTAGTACAAGTTCTGTTTGGGGGATTGACGACGAGTACTGACGGTGTATCGGCCTGCTTCCTGATAGCGGCAAAGTCGAGAGCCGGGTTCTTGGCCGCGTCGTCGTCGGCTGGCCAATATGAGACCGTGTATGTATAGTCAGACATGAGGTTGATAGAGGGATGCTCTACTTGTCGATGGGGCAGGGCGCAAGCGTTATTATACTCTGAGAAGCATCTGCGACCCACGTTTCGCCGCTCGCGGGACATCCGTCGGCTGAGAAAAGAGCAGCTGGTAGACGGAGACCACACGGATCTGAAGGGACTTCGTGCAGCGCTCTAGCAGTTGCGTCCGCCTCAGACGGGATTGCCGCGTATAAGTCCCTACATAAGCGTTCATGCGCGGCCGCTATGGAAGATACTCGGCCAGATCTCACGGCCTATTGGGGCGGCACGTACTCTCGGAATGGGCCACTACATTTGTGGACTCCACGGACGTGCCGCTGGCTCTTGTCAAGCAATCTGTTACGCGGAGCATAGGAGCGCGTGCGAATGATGAAGATGTCACGGCCGGGGTGCATCCGGGATACTTGAGAGGCGTGCGTATGTTGCCCTCTGTACATGTTGTACTGCTTCAAGCGTCCATGAGACGGACTACTCTGTAGCACAATGGACACCGCAACGGCCATAGGGTGGAGGTAATGGGGGATGTATATCATAGGTCTCGCTCGACAACCTGTCATCACTATCATACCGCCGAGGTTCTTGATCCAGCAAGACGGTCTGCGACCTATTGCAGTATGGTCAGCTGTGGTGACGGGCGCGGGCACAGGGCGGACGTACATCTCGCACGTATGGAAGCGCAAGGAAGTTGCCGATATATGGCAGTTGGCGTAAGAACGTCAAGATCACAGGGAAGAAGTCTCTAATCCACGGTCAGTGCTTCTTCGAGGTGACATATACTAGTAAGGACGTACCCAAAGAGGTTGAGGAAGCCAAATGTTTCCAAAATGACCCCGAAGAATGGCCACTTCAGGAATACAAGCAGGATCCCGCCGAGGAAGCACAGCGTGCCTCTCAACTTGTTCTTCCGCGCGAAGAAGTAGAATGTCTTCTGAGGACCGATGATCAAGAATAAACCACCAAGGAAGAGGACCTGCGAGAGTCGTAGAGTGTGCATTGGTATGGAATCGGCGCGAGTAGGTAGAGCCTCACGTTTCCAAGAGCGAGTAGTGCTCCGTCAAAGAACAGCATAACGCCGAGCAACATGAACAGGCCGCCGAAGGTAGTGAGGGCCACCCCAATCTCTGTTCTCCAGTCAGTACTTGTGTCGCTTGCATTGGATGGAACGCACTTTGCATGTCCGTGAGCCACATATCTATGAACGCGTTCGAGAAAGGACCAAAATAGGAATAAGATGGTTGGTGCTGGTCCACAGCAAGCGCGACTTGGCGCATTCGCGCGCGTCGCGAGCCACGTATCGGTGACACGATCACATGGGTTCTCCCCACCATGCTTCGTACGCGGCCCGCTCTCCGCTAAGATTCTAGTCTCAGATGCTTTTCAGGCGCATGTCAAAGAAGAAGGGTGATTGATAGGTGTACAGTATGTCATAATATACTCGAACTATACATAAAGACCCGAGGAAGTGATGTGATACAGATAGCTATGCCGTACTACTAGTGCCCCAGTTCCAAACCTCACTGATCCATCTCGCCATGTTGACCTTGCGCCGGGCAATGTCTACAATCCATGGATGATGTAAAAGCTCTTTGGGCGTCGGTCGATGATGGGGATCTTTGGTCAGGCTATTCATACGGTTAACTGGTGCCGGAAAGATCGCGGAAGGCGGACCGGCTTACGATAGCGCGATGAAGTCCTTCATGGCAGAACTCCATGGAGTAGAGAGCGTCGGATCATCTTCTAGAGTCGGAGGCGTACTCTGGCTGATGTGTAGCATGAGTTCGAAGGGTGCGAGGTCTCGCGGGTACGGGAACTCGTTCTGTGTGAGTTCGAGTACGCTGAGACCCATCGACCACACGTCGGCACGAATACCGTAGTCAGAGCCCGATATCCGCTCAGGCTGTATCAGCATCAGTACAAGTACTACTGTGGGTAGGTTCTGAATCTGATCCTCACCGCCATATAGCAAGTCGTGCCCATGAAGGTCTGTGCTACGGATTTGACAAGTGTCCCGGAGACGCCGAAGTCGCAGAGTTTCACCACTCCTTTCCGCGTGAGGAGAATATTCGAAGGCTTGATGTCGCGATGGATAAAGTGTTTGGTGTGTAGATAAGACAGCCCCTGAAGAACCTAAACAACCACGCGGTGATGTTGGGTTAGCCACGGAGAGATGGACTGAATGCTGTGAACGTACGCCCTCTGCAACTCTCCCAGCGACCTTTTCGCCGACCCGACCTTGACGCCGTCGGATCTCAAGTCCCGCATCCTCCAGACTACGCCCCTCGCACAGCTCCATGAGTACCTTCACCTCGCTCGATGAGGGTGACATGTATGCGCCGTAGAATCCAGTGATGTTGACATGTTCAAGCGTAGAGATGATGGATAGCTCGCGCAGCACATACTTCAACGGGCTGCCGCGGGTGACAATGGTTTTGCGCGCATAGCATTTGCCTAGAAAACGTACGAGACTCGGAATGCGATCGGATGATGAGCAAAGACAACGTGCTTACCCGTCCGCTTATCCCGTACTGCGTGCACAGCTCCACCGACGCCTTCACCTAACCGTGCAAAGGCGTGAAGCACATCATCCGACCAATCCCCATGGGGCGAGCCGTCCAGACTGGAATCTTCGTCGCTTGAGCTGGAGTCAAACCTCTTGATAGCGGACCGCACGTCGTCCAGTGAGACGGACTTCGACAGCGCGCGTGGTCGGCGTGGTGTGAGGAAGTTCGTCGATGTGGGTCGGGCCGTCTCGTTGCCGTAGTCATACTGCGTCGAGTGGTTCGGGATATCCAGGTGCAGGCTCTGCGATCCAAGGGCGGAGGTGACGTTCATGCTTTGCGTACGGGCATGCATTTCGGCGCTTGTGTGCAACTTCAGAGATGGCCGAGGTCGTGGCTTTATGGGACGCGGAACTGTGGGTTGGGCGTCAAAATGGGGGGAGAACGGATGTGATGAAGAGAAGTTTGAGGAACGAAAGACTCACCGTCAATAGGAAGACGCTGTGAGTGTAGGGAAGCTGTTTCAGCTGTCCTGTAAGGCGGCATGGTAGACTCCGTTAAACCAGACTGTAGAGCGCCGGTGTGGGCATCGCCGTCTGGACCACGCGAAAGATGGAGAGTGTATGATTATAAGGAGCTTGGAACGTTTCGGGACAACGTTGCAGGGATCAAGAAGGTGTCTGTAGCGAGGGTTAGCCCTGCCAGTGTGAGTTACGGCCCACCGTATCGGAAGATATCGATGCATGGCCTGTGAAGCCGCATCACGGCAAGCTGGTAACCTCACCAGGCCAGAAGTAGAAACGGTTTCGAATCAGCGATCTGCAGCGCGAGAACCGCTAGCACAGCATGATGTGAGCAGACAGAAGAAGATGCGGGTCACCGGAAACTTGAACCGCGTGCTGTGGACTCAACATCACCGACTTTGCTGACGAAGACGTGTTTGGACGGCGTTCTGCGGACGCGGCACATAGAAAGGCCAAGCCTCAAACGGGCGCAGTGCGGTTTGTATTGGTTGGTGACCGTGCGCATCGGCAAGCAAGCAAGTAGTTTTGCTTTGTGAAGAAGCCAACTTGAGTTCTGAGGACGACAGCGACAGGACCATCATCATGAGAGCGCGCGCGCAAACAGAGCATGCGGACGCGGCCCGAGTTACGCCCGAGTCCACAGAGACCGATCTACAAGTCTACAGTTGTATCAGGCCGCGGCCTGCCACACTCTACCAGGCAGCCCGAACAAGCCTCCCCGTCTCACAATCTCCTCCATCGTATCGCCATTCAGGTTTGCGCCCAGTGCACCGCGAAGCTCTACCTCCACGCCGCGCGGTTTGTCGGCGTTGAACGAGACCGCAAGGTCTACGAGGCCCGTGATGGGCGCGCGTTCGGGGAACCTAGACAGCAGTGATGTCCGCGTTGGTGGAGTGAGAGATGCGTCGTCAAAGATCGAGTCCGGCGCCGGCGCAGGACCGGTGTGTATGATGACCGTCACGGGTATCTTTGTAGGTGTGAGCGTACCGGCGAGGATCGCGTCCAGCTCGTCCTCCGTCGCGTTGACCGGTCCAGTATCATCTTCTACGGCTGTTACGACACCTGGAGTGTTCGGCTTCCATTCACAGAGCCTGAGGCTCTCATTCAGCCAGCACTGTTCCCGAACAATCTATCCCAAAGATAATCAGCTCGTACAGCCTATGTCGGATACTCATTGTATACGCACCTCCATGATAGCCCATGCTTCCTTCATGCTATACACCTGCACGCGTTCCAACATGAACCCTGGCTCCTGCATTCCGCTGACACGTAGATCTAGTGGAGGGTGAGCACTAGATGGTGATGTCTGCCCGCACGTAAGAGTTAGACAGATGCATGGTAAGTATGGGATGATGGGACTCGTACGTAGAGAGCGGTATAGCGTTCCGGCGTGGGGTGCGTTTGGTTTGGACTCAAAACCATATCCAGCCACGTTCTGCTTGTCCCAAAAGAGAGGGATGTTGCGCCAGTTTGCATGGAGCCCAGGTCGCCTAACGGGTTAATGACTCCTTCGATCTCACGCATTCGCGTTTGACTGAGTACAACGCCGGGTGTCAGGCCGCGGTTCGTGAAGTCCAACACCCATACGTGACCGGGGTTCAGACTGTTTGCGGTTGTGGGTAGAGGCAGAGTGTGATCCATGGTGTTGGCCTCCGGAGACAAAGTGAAAATCGGTCTACTGTGGAGGAGTTCCGCCGAAGTTGACGTCCGGAGGGAGGAGGAAACGGGCACAACAGCGAGTGTTGCCAGACATACGCCTGGCAATTGCGGTTGTACGGCTAGGTGATGTCGCAGATGCTGAATTGAGACGTCGATGATGGGGAGAGTGGCTGACGGGGCAGGCACCGGTGTGCTCTTCTTGAGCGCCAGATAAGCTCGCGGTGAGAGATGAACCAAGAAAGACAGAGTCGGAGAGACGAGATATGGTAGAGCTATGGCATGCCCGCGTTGAAGTAGCTTATCCAGCGACGCATAGGGCTGACCCTCTTGCCTGCTCACGGTCAGCTATCTGCGGGCTCTTTTGCGAAGACAATCCTCACTGTTTCAAAGCGTCTGCCTCCATCTTTGCCACACTCTCCAACATAACGCCGAGGCGGTCAATGTCCTGGAACCACCTGATCCCACCATCATCCTCCGTAGTAGCCAGTCGATCCAGCTCCATGAGATACTTCAGTCCATCCTGCACGCGAAATCCGATCTTGGCCGCCTGTATAGGGTTCGCCTCCTCTCCCTTTTGCACCTCGTCCGCAAAGGCTTGCAGTCCGTCATAGAAGACGGCGCCTAACGATATTGATCCCTCCGTCGTCTGGGCACTCTCACTCGGAACCGCGAATGACACCCGTACGGCCGAAACCTTCATCCTCGGGCGAATATCCAGCTCAACATCAAGAACGAGCACCTTGCCTCCCAAAGCAATCGTGCGTTTCTCTCCGTTCTCCGTGTCTTCGGGAAATGTGTCCATGCCGGCCTTGCCGCCCCACGCGACGATGCGCGAGACGAACCAATCGCCCAACGCGTTCTCATCGAGAGGGATGTCCTCGCCATACGCTCCTGGCGGTCGCTTGTCGATGACTGACATGAGCTCTCCCACGCCCTTAGCTATCTAGCTGCCCGCACAGTCACGCACACCGCCTACACTGCATAGCACTGAATGCGCACCAGATGCTTTGCTTGCAACCCACGCGAGTGTTCCCGAAGTATAGACACCATCTTGGTGTTCTGCAGCGGCACGTTGGCCAGAGATGTCGTACTTCGCAGAATATCATTCGTGGTCCCAAGAAGTGTGCGAATTGCGGTCAAGTTGGTCTCATATGACGCGGAGAATGGATGCAGGCCATCTGTGGCGAAGGCATCGGGGAATTGGTGTAGCGACGATAGAATAGTCGGAGGGACAGTCTCCTGTGTCATATTGGCTGACGCAAGGACAGGATGTGCCAGCACGGGCTACTGTGATGCCCCAAGCTCGTAGCGTCAAGCGAGGATGGACGTCGGTCGCAAGTTCACTGGTCCGCACGACGCGCCGCCGCTTGAACGCGGTCTTGTGACAGACGCGGATGATCTAATCGCCTTCGATAATAAAAAGCCCGTCGATCGACAGCACGCATAGTAGCTACATACACGGTCTCATACAAGTCCATACATCGATCCCGGCTCAAGCATATCGCACAGCGAAGGTTGGGCGCACGACTGCATTTTTGGGTGTGTGGTACAAACAGATGATATGAGACTGCAATCGAACATCCCGCATACAACAACAACAAACGACAAAGGCCAGCCCGTCGCTCATGACGAAACGGTCCAGACACGGATGAGGTTGTCGGTGAAGCCGCCGAAGAGGGTCTGGCCGTCGGCAGACCATGCGATGGAGACACACTCCGGGACCTTGCCGTAGGCAACGTCGTACTCAGGCTTGAGCTCGTCGACAATCGACCTGGACAGTCGTGTCAGTTAATGAAATCAAGTAGTTCATAACATTGCACGTACTTGCTCTCAAGGTCGAAGATCTTGACGCACTTCGCCGTTGCTGCGCACAACCAGTAGCGGTTGGGCGAGAAGACGAGGGCGTTGACGATGTCACCGGCCTCAAGGGAGTAGAGGTGCTTGCCCTCGTTAAGGTCCCAAAGCATGGTGATACCGTCCTTGCCGCCTGATGCAGCAAGCGAACCGTCGGGAGAGACCGAGACGGTGTTGATGTAGCCGGTGTGGCCGTAGTGATTGGTCTTGAGCTTGAACTTGGAGAGCTCCCAAACCTGCGATGATTCGTCAGCATGGACATTGGATGTGGGATTGTCAACGCGTGAAGTCAGAGATCTTGGTGATAATTGGTTAGTCTCACAGGGCCACTGCCCTCTGAAGTAGCAAATATTTCGAATGCATCATTCTGACAGGACACATCGGGATTGTATCTCACCTTGACGACCTTGTCCCAACCGCAGGAGACAATGACCGGGTTCATGACGTTGGGCGAGAAGCGGACGCAGGAGACCCTGATTGTAGGACTGAGTCTGGCGTAGAATATATAGATTAGATGTGCACATACCACTCGGTGTGGCCATCCTCCTTAATGTCGTACTTGCACTCGCCAAGGGTGTTCCAGAGCTTGATCGAGCGGTCGCGGGCGCCAGAGACGATTTGCCTGTTGTCGGCCGAGAAGCTGACGGAGAGGACGTCGGAGGTGTGTCCGACGAAGCGGCGGGTGGTGACGCCGGTGTTGAGGTCCCAGAGGCGGAGGGTGTGGTCCCACGATGCGGAGAGGGCGAACTGGCCGTCGGAGGAGATGACGACGTCGGAGACAAAGTGGTTGTGGCCGTGGAGGACACGTTTGGGGTAGCCGTACGAGTCCTCGTCGCGTGTCAACTGCCAGATGATGATCGTCTTGTCTGCCCAGCCAGCCAGCTTCAATATTTCGATCTTTATGGACTATAATCGCGCGTACGCACCGCGAGAGCCCGTCAGGATAACATCCGGCGTCTCCGACGAGGTCGCGATGCTGGTGACCCAACCAGCGTGGCCGGTGAGCGAGCCGATGAACTGCAATTATATTCGTCAATTTCCGACCACATTGTACAAGGATAAATACGCACCCTGAGCTGTTCGGACATAATGGAGGTGTGCTTTTGGCCGACGTGCGCGACGTTCTCGAAACCGTTCTGCTCGTTGTCGGCGCGCGCGCTCCGGCAAACTCCGAGCCGGTGATGTCCATAACTGCAGACCCTAACCCTAAAATCTCGGCGTTTCCCCTCCCATTTCCTGCCTTTAATCCCTTGGCCCTTTCCTCGGCACCAACGTTCTGCAGCGGTTTCGCGATCAGACGTGCGTATGCATCCGTTCGGTTCCTGGCATGCATACCTTTCGTCTATGATGACCACCATTATATCACTCTTTTACACGTCGAGGGCCATCCGTCCGGCGAGACTCGTTCATTAACCAGATTCTGATCCTCGCCTCAAGCCCTTAAAGATGAATATCATGAGCTTACACCGCCCTAGACTATACGGCCACGGGAAACGAAGTAGACAGGCTCGACGAGCCGGGTGCGGGGAAGCATGAGGTGGCGGGCGTCATCGGTCCGGGCGTGGCGTCGTTATCGCCAGAGCCGATTGAGAGTGTCCGATCTTTGTCGAACGCTGCCCACCCAACGCCCACCATCGGCTTCCCTGTCATTCTCGAGCGCTTGAACGTTGCTTGTATATATACCCTACCTCCTGAAATTCGTGAACATTGCAATCATGACTGGCCGCAAGAAGACTCCCGTCATCAGTCAGTCTTGGCAAGAACAGCGCCCAACGCGCTTGTGTGCTCATCTGCGGGCTTACAGTCGACACCGACCCCGGCGTGGATGATACTGTTGCCATGTATGGGTGCTTCTTGCCCTACTGCATCTTCCGCTGAATCTTGTGGACTAGCCTTATGGCACTGGCCTCGCCAGAAATCGAGATCTTGGCTTATGTCGTTACCTTTGGTATGCCGCTTCACTGTATCGCATACTTTGCATTCTGACACTGGATACCGACAGGTAATACTGACCTCGAGGCTTCCTAGTACGCGGACACGTTAACGCTGGTAGCCTCTGACCCAATCCTGACTTCATGGTAGTCACAACATCTTCAAGATATACCAAGCTGTTGGCCGCGAGATCGAGCATGACCCTGCAGCGGCCGCCAGGTTCCCAAACTATACCCAAGCCGTCAAGCCCATCATCGTCAAGGGACCTGAAGGACCGCTCAGCGGCGACCAACATAGTGCGAAGTATTTCCATGGACGGTACGACTTCGTCAGTGATACTGTATCAGGACTTCTTGACAAATAGCATCCGCTCTACAGCGACGGGCTCGGAAATGCGTATGAGCACCACCCCGACCTCGACGTGCCCGCAAGTGTACTCGAGGCGGACGATAATCCGCATCTTCAGATAACCCGCAAGCCCGCATACGAGGTAGCGCTGGACCTCTTACGGGATCACGACTACAGAGAGATCACCTATATCGTCCTTGGACCCATGACCAACCTCGCGCTCATGATGCGCGCGGACGCGGAACTCGTACAGAAACGCATTGGGCGGGTTGTCGTCATGGGCGGCGCCCTTGACGTTCCCGGAAACGCAACCCCCGTCGCCGAATGCAAGTCGCATCTCTTCTTTCATTATGTATGATGATAAGCTCACAGTTGTGATCTTCGAATCGTCTAGTCAACTGGTACGCGGACCCGTATGCCGTTCACGAGCTTCTTACGCCCTCCGCGGACGCTGCGCACTCGGGTCTACCGATATCCCGCACCCTGATCTTGCCACTGGACATCACAACACCTCACGAGATACCCTTCCCTGCATACGCTGAGCATATCGATCCGACTTTCGCGCCAGATGAACCATCCAAACCGGAAGGCAAGGCGCCTTTACGTCACTTCGCCAGCGCATTTCTACGTCGTACGCGCGAAGTCATGAAGAGCTTTGGCAAGGATGCCATGGAGCTTCACGTCAGTACACCGCCAAAGCATCTCCGCGGCGCCCGTTGTTGACATGTTCGTAGGATATCACTGCGGTTTGGGCAGCGGCACAATGTCCGCCGACAGAGACGGACGCCGTCATGGGTCTCGCCGACGGCTGGAGCGTCTACTGGCGAACGTTCGCAATTGAGCGGTATGTCCCCTCAAACTGTATGTTACGGCGCAAAGTGATTGAATCAGCCGACTAGTACTGGAGAGTATACGCGTGGGATGTGTGTTGTGGACCGTCGCGATGAGGCGATGGCGTATGCATCAGGCAAGAACCGCGCGAAGTTGCAGGAAGCGCTGATCGACGCGGATACGAAGCACGGCGAGCTCGAGTCCGTCGCAGAACCTGCGCCCGTTATGGGCGAAGATACTCCGGAAGAGCTGCCTGAAGGCTACGAAGGCGTCCCAATCGTCGCGCGCACCCCCGGTCCGCAGGTCCTTTTACAGATCCTATTTTCGCGAGTCTGGGGCGTCGAAATCTGAGCAGAACTTTCGAGATCGTCCATAGACTTCAATTTCTCGACCCTTTGCACAAGACTATTGCCAAATGGGGTTACGGCCCCTATAGGTAGTTTTCAGGCTACCTCTGTGCGTTGCTTCGATATCCGACTTCTCCAGAGTGCATGGGCATCTGCAAACCAGGAATCCCTTAGAAAGCGTTAGCAACGCTCGGTAACGACG
>UWZB01000136.1:0-59449 GCA_900536885.1 Peniophora sp. CBMAI 1063
CGCCTGCCCTCGTACCCGCCCGCCCACGCCCGCCCAACCCATATTCGCCCTCGATCTCGCAATGACTCGCTTGTGTCGCTTTCCTACTTCTTGCTATCCACGCAATACCTACGCATCTACTTTGAATACGGCCTTGCTCTCATCTCAGCAATAGAATATCCGCTGTTCGATTTACCACTGCATGTGCACACTTGACTGGACACATAATTTACCAAATACGATTGTTTGACGAATTATGAAGTGCTCTTAATTGAGCATCGATACTCGAGTGACATGCGCCGAAGACGCCGCGGAATGAGGAAAATTGTTTCAAGTCGTGCTCGAAGATTGCAGCTCGTTGGCCGCCGAGCCAGCTGATGCTGGCTGATGATGCGAGATTATTGCCGTTTTCGAGTCAATTGGCGGAGACGCGCCGCGACGCGATTTTCCCGCGCGTCGTGAACCTTCCGACCTGCATCTTCCGCGGGGCGCTGCACCCGTGCACCCTCACCGATCTTCTTGATTCAAAGTGTCACGTAGAGGTATAGAGCGGGGCCAGGGCGCCCCAGCAAAAATGAAAAGATTTGACCGAGTTTGCGAGTAGCTGCTGATTGGCTGGTGTGAATTGGTCTGCGAGCGATAGAGCGACAAGGACGCCGCGTTCGTACGGATTTGAGTGTTCAGTAGAGTCTTATGAGGATAGGTGAGGGTGCCCCATGTGTGATATGGTGTGGGAATGCATAGGGAATAAGTAAAGGGGCAATGCCGGATACCAGCAGTTCATCGACGAAAGGCTTACATGAATACTCTATACAGGCGTCTTTAAGGTTTCAGACCGTAGGATCTCACGCAGTGCTTGCATACACATACAATCCGCAGCATGACGAGGATGGATCGGCCTCAGATGAGCCTGTGGAGGGCGAGGTAGTCTGAAAATGTCATCTGGCTTGTAAGAGTTTGATCAACGGATCGGAGCTCGTTTTCGTATCATGAGCGATGGGGAACAACTTAACATGTCGAGATATATGTATTCCACTCTATTTGGACAGTCTACTAGTGGAGGTTGGTACAATATCAGTTAAAATGTGTAACATTTCATCAAAACCAGTCCACTGCTCGATACTGCCTGTTCTGCATATTGGTACATTCGCTTACCCATGGGGCGCCCTCGAGTATGTTCATGAGACTCTACTGAGCACTCAAATCCGTACGAACGCGGCGTCCTTGTCGCTCTATCGCTCGCAGNCGGGAAAATCGCGTCGCGGCGCGTCTCCGCCAATTGACTCGAAAACGGCAATAATCGCGTATCCGGTCACATCCTGCCGCATCCTGCCACATCCGAACTCCCATCACGCAATCAGTGTTTTCCTGCCAAATCCGGTGGCATCCTGGGCCTTTCTCACTGGGACTGAATGACGACCTTCTCCGCGACATCTTCGACTGCGTAGCTTTTCTGGAGCCCTACGAACGACACCCCTACAATGATAGACTCTTGCATGGAATTGGTTGGATACGTCTTGGCCATGTCTGCCGTAGATGGCGTCTGCTACTTCTGCAAATGCCGACTCTGTGGGGCCGTATCGCGCTCGTGAGCGCTGGGCCTCCTCCACGTGCATTTCGCACTTTGCTAAGGCGATCGCAAAGCGCTCTTCTAGATGTCGAGCTCTCACTCCGCGGAGACCACTATTACGACGTATCCCATGAGGGGTATCGCAAACTCATCATGGGAGCCGCGAAAGTCTTTGTGCACCGACTCAGGTCCCTGTCGACCATCGGGGTAGAGTTCCCCCTGGACGATATCGTCTACTTCTTTCAACGAAGTCCACTCCCGGAGCTTCAGAGACTTCATATCGTGCATACCAGCGAAGCGAAGCCGGGATCTCTCGAGAATGATGTCGTTTTGGACGCCCGCAATCTCGTCGACGCGTCTTTCATGTTGTTCGCATACGGCTTACCTATGGGCTCGCACCTGAAGAAAGGCCTCCGAATCAACGCCCCCAACCTCAGAAGTCTCGTCGTCAAATGGAGCTACATGACGAACGCGGAAACAACCCTGCAGGATATCCAATGGATTGTCGACGTCATACGCAACGCTCCTCTGCTTGAGCGCCTGCACCTCAATCTCAGCGTGTGGCACTTCGCAGTCGATTGGGATCACCTGTTTGGCAACAAAGATTGTCATCTCCCTCAGCTGAAAACCTTGATCATCACTCAACGAAGCTTGGATATGCGCGCCGGTGATCTTATCGCCCGGATCTGTACGGCCCCTCCGCCTTCATTCACATTCACCGCACGATACATTGTCAAACCGGAATTTCAAGCACTCATGGATGTCTTGGATTCATACCTTCATCCTTGTGCGACGCACAGTACGATGTATATTCGTTTCCGGCACCCGGCATGGGTGATGTTTCATTCACTCCCCCGCCCGGAGGACGCGCGTGAACTCTCGGAGGAGAAGCTGTTCCACAGACGCGCCGAGGACGCCCTTGCCAAGTTGGAACGCCAGACGACGTTGTCATTATCAACACGCTCGAACCTCGTCTTGGCCGAAGAGCTACTCCCCGACCTTGCGCTGCGATTGAGGTTCGATCACATCACTCATTTACGCATCAACGGAAGCGTGAACCCCTCAGGCTGGTGGCGTACCTTCCGTGAAATGGTGGCACCACGTATGGTGTCTGTTCACATTTTGATAATTGACAATCTGTCATGGCTGGCACCCAAAGCTGGCGAGATGAATGCGCTCAGTATCCTCGACCCTAGGTCTCGTGATGATTCAACGAACTTTGGCTTTCCCCTACCGGTCTTGCGCACGCTCATCGCGACGGCTTGGGTTGCCAGTAAGAAGGGCCGTCAAAGAATGTGGACAACATATCTTGGCGTCCTTCTCGAGGAACGCGAGATCAGGGGAAAGCCGGTACACACAGTACGGCTACGCGGCGGATGGTTGACGTCGGAGTTGAAGGCTTTCTGGCGGTCCTACGATGTACCGGTGGCTGATCTTATCCAAGCTGTGATAGTGGACGAAGTTGTAGACGAGCGTGAAGTATTCGAAAGCTCCTAGAGATACATGCCATATACGGATACACTACCTGATCTGGCTGATTCTACATTCCGGAGTCAGGTCTTGAGCCTCCGGCATTTCATCTTATGATTCCCCTCCTTCCAGTCTCTGCTCATAAGTGGATGAGTTCACTCATATGCGAAGAAGAATATGATCGAACGCACTTGCGCTGGCATTCTCGTGAACAGTAACGCGCCGCGCCGCACCCTTTGCATACGGGAAGCGCTTCCTTTGCACATTCGCGGTAGTACGCGCACGCGCGCCAAGAGCACAGACGCGTCCTCGACGCTTCGAATTGTACCCTTTCCGTCATCTCGTCAAGGCCGAGGGTGTTTCCCAGATCGACCCAGCATTGAATGTAGCGGCCAGTTCGTTCTTTCGACTCTCGTCCCATTGTGTCCTGCATGAGCCGCATAGCCTGCAAGGTGGGGTACCAAGCTTTTTCAGAGGATAAGCGCAGCTGCAACACCAGCCGCTCCACGTCAGGGTTGACATCGTGCCCATTCGAGCTCTCGCGTATGACCTCGCACCAACGGGTGGTTACAGTACACAAAGATGAGCAGAGCTCGTCCAGCGTTTCGACTATGGTATAAGGTGTGAGCGTAGAACATTCAGAAGATGAAAGATGGAGCTCAACCTTGTGTTTCATCGCCTTCGAACACTGTGGGAAGACCGCTGACGCCGACAACGCAAAAGTTACTGAACATTATTCCTAGGTGGGAACCGTAGATTTCTGTGCAGAAGCCCCGCGCTACGCCCTCGCCCACGACGCTGGAGTATAGAAGTCCGATAGGTCATTGATCACTGTTGCAGTCGAATGGTCGCTTACCCTAGCAGGTCGCAGCAATGCTTGCACCAAGCTAGAAAATGTCGTGCGCCTTGATGAGCCATAGTTTGACGATATGCACGCATGCATACAGCGTGCAATGCGGCCGTCATCGGTTGCTCCCAGAATGCTTCCCGAAGCTGCGTGTGGTGGGCCAAACCCGTAGACAACAGAAGGGAGAGCTCTTTCAAGTGGGATATGAGGATCTTGTCGACCAGCCATAGGCCACTCTCCTCGAGGATGATCCGGAACGCCTCTATGATCTTGGGCGGACCTATGCGAGCGATAGCTTTGTCCACCTTCTCGTTCCAGTATACTTGCATTGCGTCGCCACCAGGACCCTCGGCAAGAGTCGTAGCGACTTCCTCGATGGAGGCCCTGTACTCGTCCATTCGCAGAGGAATCTCGTGGAGCGACTCCGAATGTCCGGGTCCGCCGCACAGATTGGAGTGAGTCCATGTGAAGAGCATCACGGGGATGAATTCGACGTCGAGAAGAACTCGCATCTTATCTTCCGTATTCGCAATCCTGTTCCTAGGATAGGCATTGACACAGTCAGTGTTAGACATCCGAAGTGTGTTAAGCAACCTCACCGGTATAAACCGCACAAGCCAAGCATATCTCCTGTCATGCTCGCCAGCAAGGCAAGAACATGAGCAGGGGTTCCAAGGATCGCACCGACAGTGGGGTCGAGTAAGTCATCGATGTGATCCCACAGGTTCTGCCATGCGGGGCGAAGTACAGAGAACATGTGCTCGAGTTGTCCTTGCTCCGGTAGCACGGGTTTTATCTCCGGGGGGCGATATTGAGGGTCTGAGTCCTCATATAGCCACCATGGCTCCAATATACCATTCAAACACAGCAAAACGCTCGCGACCCAAAACTAGTGCGTGTCGCAGTTGAGCGTATCGTCGGTAATACACAAAAGATAGAGCTTACTTCAGGTCCAGACGTGAAAAAAGGGTCCCCGATTATCTCAAGGAGAAGTATCAGCAGCTCGCTTGATATGCATGCCCGCCATAGCTCGCCGCTAAAGAGGGTCCCGTCCTTGGCCGGAGCGCACAACCTGTGTGCTACCGCCTGGATGCAAGAGACTAGCTCTTCGTCCGGTGTAGAGGACCGCTGGGCGGCGTACAAAGCGCGAAGATGCTCTATGGCCGAGGTTGGGCCTTCGACAAGGATCTGGGAGAACACCCTGGTCATTTGTTGTCCAGTGTGACGGTGCGAGGGGACCACGTCTAAATGCAGCAGTCAATTCTGGAGTACAGTACCGTCGGGAACCAGCTTTGGCCGAGTAAGACGGTCCTGGTGTGCCGGCAATACGGCAGACTATGTCCGGTACGCCCTTCGTGCGCTCGATGATGATGGCAAGATGTATCTGATTGTTGTTATGGGATGTAATAGTAAGGTGTACAGGAGCTACAGAGCTAGAAGACGGCAGAGGTGATTGTGGTATGGACGATGATGGTGGTCCGCGTGAAAGAGCAACTTGACGGATCGGGCTGCCAGCTACGCCGCTTCGCCCTTTACCACCATCGTCAGCCACGCCTGGACCGCTTGGCGTTCTCGCATCGTCTTCGTCACCCTCCCGCACTCGTCGTGCCGAGCCAGCCAAACACCATTTCTGAGGTGGACCTATCCGCACCCAGCGTACAGGATTCAAGCGTGGGAAATGATCAGGAGACGGATGCCCGATGTCCCAGGATAGGTCGACACGGGAGAGGGAGAGGTTCAGAGGGAGGTCAGATACGTACAGTACACTACGAGGACGTATTGCCACTATATAACTGTTTCTTCACCACTCCTACGGCTTAGACATACGTCTAGCTAGCCTACCAGATCCCAGCGCTCACGATTTGACCCGGCGACACTTCGCTTTATGACCACCTTCCTTCCAGTCCCTATACCGCATGAGCATGAGCATTCACCGCCATACCAATATTCGCGGCTACACGTACCTGCGCTGGCATGCTCGCGAGCAGTACCGTGCCTCACCGCATCCTTTGCATAGCGCCAGCGCACCCTGCGCGTGCTCCTCATGATACACGCACGCGCTCCACGAGCACAGACGAGCACGCGTCTCCTGATACCGTATCCGCTCTGCATGCTCGTCCAGGCGAAGTGCATTCCCTAGGTCGAGCCAGCACTGGATCACGCGCGGCGAATGCTCATTCTCATCTCGTTTCTCCTTCAAGTCTCGCAGAGACTCCAATGTGGCATACCAGGCCCCTCTTGCCCAGCTGTATAGTCCGAACTTGATCGACGTGCGGTTGACGTCAGACGATGACTCGACGTCGTTTGTGCTCGGCTCGACGGCTTCACACCAACGCGCCATTGTAACGCGTAGGGATGTGCGGAGCTCATCCAAGGTTTCATCTGCAAGCAATGAATTTGATAAATAACACAGTGAGATGCGGGGCGGAAGAACAAGCCTGACATTGCTCCTCGCTGGCAAATGGAGCGGGTACGCCATTGATGCTAGCGGTGCAGAAGTTCCCAAGTAAGAATCCCGCATGGCGGCCATTGATGGACGAGCAGAGACCCCTCGCGGCGCCTTCGCCCACGACACTGAAGCGCATGCGCGTTAAGCCATTGAGCATCATATCGTGAGGTCGACTCACCCCAGCAGGTCGCAGCAGCACTTACACCCAGCAAGCCAATGCGCCGCGCCTTGGTACTTCGCAATGATACGCTTGGCTTCGCGTACAATTATCGCGTGAAGAGCAGCCAACATCGGTTGCGCCCAGAAGGCTCTCCGAAGCGCAATATGGTGGTCTAGGTCCGGAGATAACAAGAGGTAGAGTTCCCGCATGTGCGACACCAAGTATTCATCGACCAACCACGCGCACCTCTCAAGTACAAGTCGGAATGCTTCCATGATCTTCAAGGGATCGAGACGAGAGAAGACTGCGTCAAATTTCGCATTCCAACGGATCGTCGCTAGGCTATCGCCGGGAACCGGGGGGTGAGACTCATTGAATCTGGCGACGAACGTCCTATGTTCCTGCAACAGTGTAGGAACATCACGGAATTTCGTATTACCGCGTCCGCCGCGCAAAACGGCGTGGGTCCATGCAAAGACGATCACCGGGATGAAGTCGACATCCAGAAGCTCCCGCTCCCCTTGCTCCGTAGATGCGATGCTGTCCCTGTGAGATAAGGGCGTCAACGAAAGAAGCTGATACTGAATCTATAAGTGCTTGCATCCATACCGATACCAATCGCATAAGATCTGCATGTCCCCGGATATGCTGACCAGCAGACCAAGTACAATCCCGGGCGCGCCAGCTACGTTGCATCTCGGGGAGAGGAAGTCGCCGATATGGGTCCACAGGTTCTTCCACGTAGGACGAAGCAATGCAAACATGAGATGGAGTTGCCTCTGATTCGGCACCACGGAATCGGCTAGGACGGCTTGCTGCGAGGGCTCCGCGCATATACACCATGCGGAGAGAAGTCCGGCCAGGCAGGTCAGGACATTGACAATCCAAATCTATGAAGTGTTGGAGATGAGCGGAATGACTCTGGGGATGATGCACTGTAGAGTTTACCGTGGGTTGCTTGGAGAAGGAGGGCTCCTTGATCATCTCCAGGAGAAGGATGATCAATTCACTCGATATGCACGCCCGCCACAGCTCGCCGCCAAGCAGAACCTTCGCGTCTGCAGTCTGGGGCTGCACTCCGTCCAACCCTATCTGTGGAATGCGTAGCTCATGTGCGAGATCCGACATGGCAAGCACGAGCTCCCCTTGTGGTTCAAGCAGAGAGGGCGGCTCTCGGCTGGCATACAAGGCGCGAAGGTGCTCAATGGCTGACGAAGGACCCTCGAGGAGCAGCCGTGAGAATTCCATGTCATTCTGCCGAGTCCTTGTATGCCGTTCCATTGTCACAGTAGTAGCCAGGTAGAAGCTATGCCCTGGCGCAGCACAGGGTGCACAGGAGACGAGGCTACGAGCTCTAACTAAGTCCGAATGCCCGCGGCGATCTTGAGATATGGCGATTCAGGGAGTTCAGAACATTGGCTGATGGATTGGTGCGGCCCGCAGACTATGGTTTAAGAGATATGGGGTGTTCGCTAGTCAAGCTTCAAGCCGAGAAATCGGCGGCAAGTGGTAATGGTGGTTTGCGAGAAACAATGTGGATGCCGCTCTGCATCCGCTTTTTGCTGGTGGACCGCCATCAACCCATCAGTGTCAACAACTTCTCGGACTCCGCCACTACTTTTGACTAGAGATAATCGTCGAATATCGGCTACACAGGGTTACCCCTCCCAATAGATAAGGATTGCTAGTGGCAAAAATCGGTCCTTATGCTAGCTAGGCCATGCACAATCCAGCTACCTCCGACACGAGGGCGACTGGACGCTGTGTCCCGACATGGGCTGCTCCTGGGGTTGCAGTCATACGGGCGTCAAGCTCGTGCTGTCCTTAAGTAAACACGACTGAGCAAGTGTAGGATCCGGAGATATCTATTTTCTAGATACACACGTCGATGTGTCCGATGTACGTCGCTCGCGAACCACCGAATGTTCTCGTAGCATAACAGTACTCAGTACTCAGTACTCAGTACTCAGGGTGTGCGCGGGAACCTCCAACACGTTCCATCGCATGCCGGTCCGTATGTCTGTAGAACGCAACAGAATAAGGCCTGGTCAAAGGGGCGCTCTCCAGGGTCATAGGTACAAATGATGAAGGCAATGACGACGGGACGCCCTGCGAGCGATGGCGTGGATGGTACCATACATAGGAGGTACTGCGCCCCGCACCTGACCAAACTGTACCGGCGACAGCTGTCAACAGCCTTGAGACTCGCAGCTCAAAGCAGGCCTTGTACACGACGAATCTCTCGAGAGACGACACGAGCAATATAAGTGAAATGAATAGCATTCTGAGAGAGCGGGAGATGATCGCAGGACGGAAGGAGCCTGGCCAGACGCGTACGTCATGATGCACGAGACGTTGCGCGCCTGTCAGTAGTGGCGCCAAACCTGCGCAGTCTTGCGCGCGCAGGACCATAAGACCGTCCGGGCGCGTCCTGGCCTTGGTCCCTTACCACCACCCTCTTGCCCATCATGGCCAACGACTCCTGGAGCGACGGCATCGTTCTCAAGGTGCGCGACGTCGCTGCTGCAAGTGAATAGAATATGGGCTGAATGCTGGTGAATAGATCGTCAACATCATTGTGTATTTGGCGTTCCTCGGCTCGAATGTCTACACCGTTGCCTCGCCCAGGGACATCTACTACACCGGAAAGGAGACGTACCTGACCCCGGCGCCCTGGGCCTTCCTCATCTGGTAAGCCGCAAGTGTTGCTGGTCAGCGCGGCCTTTGACTAACGAATGCCACCCAGGTCGCTGATCCACCTCCTGCTCCTGGGCACGGTCATCTACCAGTTCTTCCCCGCCGGCAAGCGCGTCATCATCGACGGCATCTCCTGGCGCTTCGCCCTCCTCGGCGTCCTCAACGTCGTCTACACCAACCTCTGGGCCGAGGCGCACTACATCGCAGGTACGCCCCCTTCGCTCGCCCCCTGCTCGCTTCCGCGCACTGACACTTATATTTAGCGTTCATCTTCGCGCTCCTCGTCTCGAGCACGGTGACGCACATCTACTACGTCGTCAAGAAGCACCACGAGCCCGGCTCCGCCGCGGACGAGATCCTCGTGCACCTCCCCTTCTCGCTCTACCACGGCTGGACGACCGTGCTCGTCGTGCTCACCGCCTTCGAGGCCTTCGGCGTCAACGCGTGGGCGCACAAGGCCGGCGTCTGGACCAAGGTGTTCGTGTTCCTCGCGCTCTTTTTCCTGGAGAGCACGAGCGCCGCGTACGCGTTTGCGACGCCCGAGGGCGATCTGCCGGGCAGTGTTGCGATCACGTGGAGTCTGTGGGCGATCTTTGCGCATCAGCGGAGCGACGCGTTTACGCATTGGACGGCGCTGGCGTTTGCGATTTTGTCGCTATTGTGGGTCATCAAGGGCGCTGTGGGCATCGGGCGTGGGCGCCGTGCTGGCATCCTTGACGACGCCGAGCGCGCGCCGCTCATCGGCAGCTCATAAGGTATAATGCATACATGAGTATTCGTTCGAAATCTCGAGGGCTCTGGTATGAGCTTCGAGCGCTTTCGACGATCGTATGATACTGGGATGAACGATCTTTGGAGAGTTTTCTTGCCATGTATCATCTTCTTTCTCCCGTTTTCTCAAACAAGGACTGTCTTCTCGCATTGTCATTGGCATGAGTTGTACTTGTATCTCATTTTGCTTTTCGGAGCGTATCTTGCTTTGGAATGATGATCACTGTTGCTTTGTTGAACTGGTACCTATACGAAGCGGTCGAGAGTGTGCGGTGCCGACCTTATCACATGGAGCGAAAAGGCGTTGCACTGAACAGCTGAAAGTGGACAGCTAGATGGTGTGGCATATGCGTGAGTAGAATATGCATGCAGCTAGAAGCGACAAGGAAGCGAAGACCCAGCCAAGTGAAAGCGAAGACGACCGGCGAACGCCGCGCGCACAGCACGAGCCACAGACGCGTCTGCTCTTGACGCTCATGCTGCTGCGCGTCCCGCTTCCTAGGACGCGACGCGCGTCTGTCTCTGCGCTATCTGCACCTCTGCTTACAGAGCATCTTCCAGCACATCCTACGACGCTCTCGACGGGCGCATAGACGCGTAACCCACTCTTCGACGCGTCTTACTCTAGCTGTGGCACCTCCACTCTCTGCGCCATCCCACCACCACGACCACGATCCGCACCAATGTCGCTCAACGCATCAACAGACTCCTGGGTCCGCTCCTACGAGCACCTGCAGCACCTCCCGCGCGCGGACGAGGCGCTCAACCTGCTCAAGCGCATCTCGTCGCTCGTGAAGCCCATCATGCGCAAGCACGCGTGGATGCTGCCTACGCTCGCCGAGTTTTTTCCCGATCAGGCTAATTTGCTCGGTGCGCGTCGCTACTCTTCTTCTACTATGCGTAGTAGGCTGACGCACGTATGGTAGGCATGAGTACGTGTTTGACGCTTGTATGAAAGAAGGCCCGAAGCGCTGAGAGTGTGCGGTGCTAGACGTCAACGGCGGACAGAAGATCCTCATCAGACTACGCCCGCACTACGACAGCTCGGCGTTCATACCCGAAGAAGACCTCCTCGGCACGATGCTCCACGAGGTACGTTCCCCCCCTCCCCCCTCCCCTCCCACCTCTCTCATCAGCCTACCTGATATCCCTCTATAGCTAACGCACAACGTCCACGGCCCGCACGACGCGCACTTCTACACCTTCCTCGATCAGCTCCAGGACGAGCTGTACGAGCTCCGCCGGCGGGGGTACGCCGGCGAGGGCTTCTTTTCGCCCGGACGGAGGCTCGGGGGCTCGGGTGGGCTGTCGCATGATGTACCGGAGCATGTTAAGCGGCTGAGGGCTGTTGAGGCGAGGCGGGGGATGCAGGGCGTGTCTGGTGTAGGTGGAGGGGCGAGGTTAGGTGGAGGGAGTTTGGCGGGTATTGGACTCTCGCCGAAGGAGGCCGCCGCACTTGTACGTCCCCCCCTCTTCACCATTTCTATTTCAAATAACTAACAGTACCTGCACAGGCAGCGACAATGCGCGCAGAAGACGCGACGCACTGCGGCACCGGCGACCGCGCGCGCGAGGACGCCGAGATGGAGCGGGCGCTCCGGGAGAGCGTTAGGACGGCGGCTGACGTGGTTAGGGAGCAGGAGGAGATTGAGCGGGCTATTAGGGAGAGCGCACGGATGGTTGGCTCCAGTTCAAGGCTACCACCGCCCGTGAACCTGGAGACGCGTCCGAGCGCGAGGCCGGCGACGACGTGGGCGTGTGCGGTTTGCACGCTTGTTAATCCCGTTACGGCGAAGGCTTGCGATGCGTGCGAGACGCCGCGACCGACAGTCAAGCCGACATCGACGCGCTCTGCACCTGCGCGGACTGCGCCGTATCCTCCTCTATCGCATTCAAGACCGCCAGAGCCGAAGGGGTGGGACTGTAGCGCGTGCGGGGAGAAGGGCATGCCGCATGAGTTCTGGACGTGCAGCTTTTGTGGGGTCGTGAAGGGGGATAGCAGTGTGCGGTATTGAGCGCAGATTCGCTGTTGTGGATGGTGTGCTGTTGGATCTATTGTCGTGTATTGCTTGTTTGTGCTTTGATTGCTTTGCTGCGTGTATAATATTTGTACTGTTTATAGACCAAGACCCTCCAATACATATTACACCACGCGCTTGTGTGCGCTGACAACCATGCCTCTGCTCTCTCAAACCCAAGCTCTACGCGAACGAAGCCCAAACCCCGCACACACTCCCCACAACCCCCATAACGCCCCTCACCCAATTCTGCGCTCTCCACGCCTCCACACCCCGCACAGCCCTCTCCCCGCCAACTCTCTTCGCCTCGACCTCGTCCTCACTGCCTTTAACGAGCTTCTCGATACCGCCGAGCATAACGAAGAACGTATACGGCAACACGCCGATCGTCAGTACGGACGCGGCAGCGAAGAGGAAGCTGCGGTGTGCAGCGCCAAACGACCCCTTGGTGACGAAGCGGGCGTTGGAGACGTTGAGCGCGGCGTACGCGTATGCGACGCTTGAGAGCGCGGCGAGGGGCGGCATGGCGGTTTCGCCGCGGGCGTAGAAGCGCGCGAAGGCGCGCAGGAGCGGGAGGGGGGTTGTGGATGTCGCTGATGTGGATGATGGGTGGGATGTTGTGAGGAGGGCGGGGATGGCGGATGAGGAGCTTGAGAGGAATGCGCCTGCATGCGTTTTGAGGTCAGAGAGCGGGAGATGAGGGGGCTGGGAAGGGGCTTACCGGAGAGAATGCTAGATGTCACGATCCCGACTGCCGCTGCTACGCGTACACCGTCGTAGTGAGTAGATCCGGGAACAGACATGATGAGCGGGTGTGTTGACGACGTTTGCGACTTGTTGACGGGGTGATATACGCGCTATTAGGCGCCGTTGGAGTCGCCTGCTGCCACGACGACGCGTCCATGCCGAGTCTAGATTGTCACGGGGGCGCGCATCAGGGGTGACGTAGCGCGTTTGCCGAACGCGGTCTTCGACTTTCCTTGCGGCGTGCAGCGCTCAGCGTGTAATCCATCGGAGGGGTTGCGTTCAGAAGCAGGACAGCAACGACACAAGCTCGTGAGGATCAGTAGGCGAGATCAATTCAACGACTCGATTACAGCGCCGTGTACAATCGACAGAAAACATATACTACAGTGAATGATGGCTACGCTGTGTCCGATTCTCCCAAGAGATACATTCAACAGACCCATTTACGACGCAAACGAAGCCCAAGCCCCAAGCGCACACCCAACGAGCGGAAGAGTTCCGCGGATCCAGTTCCTGCTCGCCCACTTCACAACATTCTCAACAGCCCTATCCGTCCCGACCCTCTCCGCCTCGACCCGATCCTCCGCGCCCCTCTCCAGCTCCTCAAAGCTCCCCGCCATAACCGCCTTCGCAAACGGAACAGTCCCGACGCTCAGCGCGGCGGCGAGCGAGTAGAGCAACGTGCGGTGCGCGGCGCCGAACGAGCCGTTGGTGATGAAGGGCACGCTTGTGGCGCGCGCGGCGGTGTAGGTGAAGAGGGCACCGGAGAGGAGGGAGAGCGGGAGGGTTAGGGTGGTGGAGTGGGTGACGAGGCGGTGGAAGGCGCGGATTAGGGGTTGGGCGCCTGGGGAGGAGCGGGTCGTTGTGAGGATGGCGGGGATGGCGAAGCCGGAGGTCGCGAAGATGGCGCCTATCAAGGTTGCGTGTCAGTAGACTTGTCAAGCTGGGGGTAGAGGTACAGAGACGTACCCGACAGAACGCCAGAGGTGACAATACCGAGCGCGGCGGCGGCGCGTACGCCGTCAAAGTGAGGTCCCCGTGCAGACATTGATGGAGACGATACGAGTAGTGTCAAGAATGCGGACGAGATGGTGGTGTTGAAGTCGTTCGAAGTCAATTCGAAGGGCAGTTTAATACTGACAGCGACGTAGAGCGCGTCATAGACTTGGGCCCCATAGTGACGGTATAATCATGCGAGACGGATGCGCCTTGGCGGGGCGCTGTATCCTCACCTCCCAACTGCCCTTGTCAATTGTATATATGAAGTAGAGTCAAAGCCAGCAGTATACTCGAATGCATAATGCAGCACTCGCAGCGGAGACTTAAGCGTCGCCGGCGCAGACGCGTACACTGGCGGCACGCATACATAGACGCCCGGCACCTGCGCGTCGAGCAGGCAAGACGGAAGGACCAACGTGCGTCATCGATGCGCGCGGGATGCGACGCGCCCTCGTGACTCTGACGCGTCGGCGCGGCGGACAGCCGCGGAGGGCTCGCACGCATATATAGCTCGACTGGAGGGGATCGCCAGAGCACTCACTCGCCTTTTACTATCATCGACTTCATCGAGCAGTATGTCTGGCTCTGGAGCTCACTTTGACGGCGTGCGCGCTGCGGCGGCTGTCGGTATCATGACCAGCGGTATCCTCTCAGGTAACTCCCCACCCCCATACACAGCTCCCACACAATCCTGACCCTCTCCCTCCAGGCGCAATCATCTCAGCCTCCGCCTGGGGCATCCCCGCAATCCTCACAACCGCCTCCTCATCCTCCTCCGACGCGCCCCTCACGACCCTCCGCGCCTTCACCACGCTCTACAACCGCGGCAAGTCCACCGCGCCGCCCCTCGCGGCCCTCGCGTCCGCCTCGTTCGCCTACGCCGCGCTCCGCGCCTCGAACGTGCCGTTCATTACCAACGGCTCGTTTGCCGCGGCGCATAGGAGTTTGTTGTTTGGCGCGGCGGCGGTGTTGACGGTGGGGATTGTGCCGTTTACGTTTGCGGTGATGATGAGGGGGATTCGGG
Organism: Peniophora sp. CBMAI 1063; assembly: GCA_900536885.1. Lineage (NCBI taxonomy): Eukaryota > Fungi > Basidiomycota > Agaricomycetes > Russulales > Peniophoraceae > Peniophora > Peniophora sp. CBMAI 1063. Next base: position 14,732 of record UWZB01000136.1, read on the forward strand.
TGCTTGTTAGGGCGTCGGAGGGGGAGGGGGAGGCGAGGAAGCTGGGCGAGGGGAGGGCGGTTGAGGGGGTTGTGGCTTGGGGGGCGCAGAACTATGTGAGGGGGTTGTTGCCGCTTGTTGGGTGTGCGTTGGGCACTTGGGCTTCGTTCGCGTCGTAAATCGGGATGTTCTTCCCTTTGCATCTGGGCTTGGATCGCATATGTATGATAGGGCTATACTTCAATCGTTATCAAAACCATTCAACCATTCGCAATCAGTGTATATGCCATGATGCGTGAAATGCCTGAGCACCAGTCGGTGTCATATCTTCCTGCGCCGATCACCCCGAATTTGTCCGTTCTTCAGTCAGGATGGTCTGTGTCAGGAAGGTTCTCACTGCCTGACGCCTCAGCCACACCAAGTCTTGCTTGTGTGCGTATCTTTGGGTCCGAGAGTCTCAATCTTCGCGGGCGCTACTGTGGATGATAACTACCCGCGATTGCCGGGCGGTAGTGTCCCTATGATAGACTCAGAGTTCTGAGGGAAGAGATGCCTTGGAGATGCCGCCGGTATTGTATTGGGGGTTGAGGTTATCGCTTGCCTTACTCGATTCCGTGTGGCGTAGATATGTGCGAGTATCACGGACAGACGACCATGGGGACCTCTCTAACACGGTCCGCGTTCGAGCGCTCGAGATATCAGGGTTGTCCGGAACCCCAAACTAGCTTTGTACTTCACTGTGGACGCGCCAGAAAGTATACTTTCGTGCCTCTCCCGCATAACGGGGTGCAGCGTAGAACTTCTGAAAGCTAGAAGACGTTGGACGTCGTCGATGTCGGGCATGCGCGCACACTCGTTCGACCCTGCGCGATGACCCTCGAGCACGAGTAAGATCATCTGCGCGACATACCCGTACGTCGCGCTTCGCGCGGCAGCGTGAGCACTTGTGATAATGTGGTATGAATCCTGCCGCGGGATTCCCCGGTTTGATTATAGCTCGGGATACCACCAACAAAATGAGAGTACGGATGCAGATAGAGAAGCCGGTTACTATAAGAGAGTATGTAATCGGGACGGTTGCTATCGTAGCAAGCATACACGCCATTTCAAATTGCGTTGTGAAGTATTGTGAAGCCTTGTAGGTCACAGCAGACCAGCCGAATCACGTTTGGGTGGCAATTCGAGATGATCTCGACGGAGTTCTCCCGCGGAGAAGGTCGTACACGGATGCTGACTGGTAGGTGCTGTAGGGTCGCGCTGTTACGATCTGATGAAATAAGCAGTTTGGCTGTATAGCATTGACTCTTTCAAATCGGTGTACTAGGAAGGAGAGAGGCAAGCCATTGCGATGGTGACTGTACAACACAAGAGCGACCGCGCGCCCACGCCGCCGCGGCAAGCACCCCGGCATCTTCCGCAGCCGGCCTTCGGCGCCACCCTGCAGAAGAACGTCCCTTCAACTTCGACCGCGACGATGATAGGCGCAAGACGGCGTAGAACCCATACTCTCATGCCCATCATTCCAGGATATCAATTTATCCTAGTCTGGAGGGACGTCTACCGGCATTGTCTGATATTTCGTGAGCCCGCCACCCCGTGCATCACGCTCAACCCCCGTCGTCCCTACCTGTGAGCGCATCGCGCGCGCCGTATCCAGCGAATGACTCCATCCTATGCGCTGCGCCGTCCTCGCCTGACCCGCCGCGCCTCCCGACGGTCACTGCGGTCTTACACAACGCTCTCTGCCATCGCGTCTCAGGCCAAACGAACCTAGTCTAATTCTGTCAGTGCAAGGCAGGCTCGTCCTCCCGGGCCTGAACGCGGCCCTGTATGCGCTGAGGCGCGGGTACGCAGCTAGGACCCGTATCGACCATCTGCTGACTTGTCTGTTGATGCCGACGATCGACCGTGGGAGGGCTTTCGCCATTACAATTCGGTGGCGGTCGCTCGGCGCTAGCCTCATGGCGCGGGTAGACGTCGCAATTGGCGGAGTGGCGTCAAACGGCGACTACTCGAAGAGGATGAAGCTTGCTTCTGCCCGGACTTTTCATCGCGTCTTGTGGCACTTTCACCTCACTCGACTCGAATCCCGTCGTCCCTGCGCGGGCGCGGCCGTCTATCGCCAACCTACTCCAAACGCATCTGACGGTTTTCGTAAGGGATGGTCGACCCTACCATCGCCGGCTCAGTTTGGCCTCGGCGACCTCAATCCTATCAGTACTAGCCCTAGCCGCAGAAACCGTGGAACGTGTACTCGGGCGATGGGGGTCGAACTCGGGACCGCACTAGCTGCATCCTGCCAGCATTCGCACTGCAGCCGTCGCCACATTTCAACCTGTCTGCCCAACCCAATCGTACTATCAGCGGCTGTACGAAATCCGCAGGACGCTCTCCTTTTCCAGGCAACGCCCTGCCCAACCAAACGTCATATATAAGTCCTGTTGACGACTGTACCCGAACTCGTGTCCCTCCTCCTCCCTCCGCCCCCCTTCCTCTCCGCTCGACACGGTCTTCAGCTCAAGCACACCATGAGCTCCACTCCGTCATTCGATGAGAAGACGATCGCGCCGGTCCTGAACGAGGATGTACGGACATATAGCGACGAGAAAGTCGGCGCGTCGGATCGGTCGAAGACGGCGTCGCCGGAGGTGTACGTGCCGACGCTCAGCGCAGCCGAGCAAGGGCGGGTGTGGCGGAAGCTCGACCTGTACTTGCTGCCCTTCGTGTCGCTGCTCTACCTCTTCTCCTTTCTGTGAGTATTTGTCCAGCGGGATCTACTCCATTGTGGCGTCTCGATGCTGATGCCGTTCAATACAGTGACCGTGCCAATATTGGTATGACAACTTGATGCCGGGTGTCATCGGTGCAATGTGACTTACGCGTGTATATAGGGAACGCCAAAGTGGCGGGTATGGCGGCCGATCTGAAGCTTGAGGGTATGTCAGCGGCGCTATGGGTTTCTGATCTCTTACAAACGTATATGTTCTCAGGTTTGAAGTACAACATCGCCGCGGCCGTGTTCTTCGTGCGTATCTTTGATGAGGGTGGTAGTGTTTGTTGTGGCTAACGTCTTGCTCAAGATCCCTTACTCCTTCCTGGAGATTCCCTCGTAAGTCTCAGGCGTCACTCCTAAGATGGCCTCGTACTCATGTTGCTCAAAGGAACATTGCGCTAAAGGTCTTCAGACCGTCTATCTGGATCCCGTCTATCATGATAGCATGGGGATTAGTCATGACATGCATGTGCAAGGTCGAATCCTTCAACGGGCTTGTCATGTACGTTTTCGACTCCAAGGCGTCTGGGGCACGTTCTGATAGATAACTTCCAGCGCTCGGGTGTTCTTGGGTATGACCGAGACGGGACTCTTCCCTGGCGTCACCTACTACATCTCCCTCTGGTACCCGCGTCGTCTGCAGGCGAAGCGTGTAGCCCTGTTCTTCTCTACTGGATCTCTGGCTGGTGCCTTCGGTGGTATCCTCGCGTATGGTATCGAACATCTTGAGGGCCGTGGCGGTCTTCATGGTTGGCAGTGGATCGTGTGTATCATTTTCTACGTTCTTAAACTGGTCTGACTGTCGTTCGCTAGTTCCTTATCGAGGGACTCATGACAATCGTGCTTGCGATGCTGTCCTTCTTCTTCATGCACGACGTGAGTCGCTTGTTTCCTTCTCGATAGCTCCCCTGCTGACACGCCCACAGTATCCTGACACGGCGACGTTCTTGACGGAAGAGGAGCGCGCATTCGTCGTCAACACTCTCAAGGCCGACTCCATGGGTCAAGCGAAGCACGTCTCGGCAGCATTCGTCTGGCAAGCGCTGGCGGACTGGAAGAGCTGGGTACAGATCGGGATGTACATCGGTGTCCTCGTACCCGTCTTTGCCGTTGCGCTGTTCATGCCGTCGATCATCGCCGAGCTCGGCTTTGCGAATGCGGAAGCACAGCTGCTGACGATCCCGCCCTTCGTCGCGGGCTGCGCACTTACCATCATTGTCGGCATTTACTCCGATCATATCCAAAGGCGCGGCATCTTTTGCCTGGGAGGCGCGATCGTTGCGATGGTTGGTTATATCGTCGCATACACCACGTCCACGCCCGGCGCAGGCTATGCGGCAACCTTCATCGCCACCATTGGCGTATACCCCGTCATCGCTGTGGCTTTGGCATGGGCTGGCGGCAACGCGGGTGGTGATTTGAAGCGCGGCGTCGTCATTGCTATGGTAATCGGCATCGCCAATCTCGGAGGAGTCTGCTCGTCCTTCATCTACTATGACCCGCCGCACTACCACCACGGCCACGGCACGATGCTAGGCTTCCTTGGGTTGTCGATCATATGCAGCTCCGTTCTCATCTATACGTATGATCGGTTGAACAAGGAGAAGGAGGAGCACTGCCGGCGCGAGGGTATCACGGCCGATATGGCACCACAGTTCGCGAACATGGGCGACAAGAGTCCGCTCTTCCGGTGAGTACTGACCATCATCTCACCACCACATCCCGCTGATTCTTAACCTAGCTACGTTCTCTGAGTGTCGTCGTGTCCGCACGCTGTCCTGCATCTCTAGACATCATAAAGCTCTCTCTTGTGCTATCAATATCTACGATAGGTAGTTGTACTCCAGCGCTTTGCTTCTTGTTATCTAATGTTCTATATGCTTTGTAATGTACTCACGATGGCTCATCTACCACTGTTGTATCAGTGTACGACCAATAGATGTCATTTGTCACACGCGCGTCCTTCCTCGAGAGGATATCCGGCCCGGGACGTAGACTTTTGTGGCCTCGGACTGGCCTCGGTAATCAAATTGATTTGCATCGGCTGGGAAGATGAGTAGGCTATTCGACGCCGTCCGGGTAACGGTGATGAGGTGGATACAGTGTTGAACGTGGACCCACAGCGCAAATCAAATTACTCGTCGCGGAGATATCGAGATCTCTTAGCCGTTCGTTGAGCATAAAGTCGTTGCCGGTGAAGGTTTGGATGATGCTCATTACATGCCAGGCCAGCGAGCATGATGAGTCGCGGATCCTCAACGTGTCTCCAGATCTTCACAGCTCAGGCGGGCATATGGCCACTCCTTGCAATCAAGTGGAGGTCTCGAGGTCTGGTGAGTTCGTATCAATGCCACTACGGCCATAGCTCCGAGCACACCTTACGCGGCTGTGACGCCGATACAAGCAATCTGAGAAGAAGGACGAACGAAAGGCATACCCGGTCATCTTGAACTCATCCTTGCCTAAGACTGTGTGTACCAAAAGAAGGCTGGCATGTAAGGGCGCCAGTACTTGTTTTCTCGTCCAGTCTATGCCACGCCAAGAAGAGCGGATATGCGCGTAATAAGCCGTTGATGTCCCAGACACGCGCTGTGTGACTGGGATGTGATTGCGTGGTGATCCGTGTTTGCTTTCCCATGCGAAACACAGGAACATCCGCATAACGAGCAGGCTTGACGCGCCGGATGGCTATATGAACCACTTTATAAGAGCAGCACCGAGCAAGTTGAAGGCTCTCTAGGCATCTCATCACCTCTATCATGAAGTTCACGGGTCAGTACTAGTCCATACTCTCATCTCCCGAGTATTTGACGCTCAAGCCGTACAGTCGCATCTATACTCGCCGCTGGCGCCACGACTGCCTGGGCCACACCCGTAGATGGAGCTACCGCACTTCTCAACCGTGATACAACGCTCGCAAACCAGACGCTCGCAGACTGGGTTGCTGACACCGCGCTCCCGCTCTTTTTCCCGAACCACACGGGTTGGGACACATATTACGATCAGTTCTTCTCGCCGGATCTGACGGCAACATTCGGCATCAATTCGTACAACTTCACAACGCTCAAGGCGTACTGGACTGCGACGCAGAGCGCACTCGCGTCCCAGTTCGAGTTCTTTGCCGTCGAGATCACCAATCGTGTTGCTCTTGCGGCGCCAGGTGGTGTAGGTGGACAGGTCTTGCTGACTGGGATGGAATATGGCGTTCTCCGAAGTACCGGCGAAGAGGTTGTCGGGACAAACGGCGCTTATGGCGTCATCGAAGAGGTTGACGGTCAGCGTCTCATCACGGAGGTGCGTCCGCAATGCGTGATACCCATCCACTCTGGAGTCTCATCGTGCGCATTAGTGGCACGACTTCACAAACGCGGGCACCGACGGCACCGCAAGCGCATAGATAGACTTCCATGTAGACCCTTAGCTTGTAGAGCACTTGTGAAGGTCCATTTATTCAACCGTCATACTGGTGCAGGTCGATCCCACAGTAGACGTTTGCCAACGATGGCAATAGGTTCGATGGCCCAGTCGAGATTTCGAAGTGATTACCGAGAACATACCCCGAGAAGTATCGTGCAGGAATCAGAGCAGCTAGGCTAAGAATATTTCACTGCTGGAAGGCAGCCGAGAACTCATAGCATGATTGTATGATCGTTGCAAAGGGTGTTGCAAGCCTTGGTGGTGGTCGAGGTCCAACCTGCGAAGCGCATGTGATCGCGACGCGCGTCGCGACGCGTCTGGTCTTTAGCGCTAGCCTGGCCTTCGACGTCCATGTTCATTTGCTTGAGGGTTCGTTCGTCGCGTGCAGGTGCGCGGTAGTCGCAGACGGCAAACCATACTGGCGGGTGGACGATTGCTAGCGCTAAGTAAGCTTGGAGCGAGCTCAGACGTAGCTGTCGTAGTGGCCTCCTGGTGCCATATCCTGACACGACGTCGCTGCCATCCTGCGTACTGACGAAAAAGCTTCTCTCGTACATCTCGCACACTCAGCAGGTAAGTTATGACTGTATAACTCTGATGACCCTACAGACTTCCTGAGGGTCTCTTTACCTCATGAGAGTCGCCGCGACGGCGATCATACCGAGCCCGTTTTACGCAGTATTTGCACCCCAAATAGTTTCGCCAAGTACAAATGGGCGCTGTCTCTGTAGAAAACTGAATGCGGTTGCCCTCCTGATATTCTGCTTTGAGCCTGACACTAGGCAAGTAGCTGATGACACGACAGCCCTCCTGAATGCGCTTTCGAACTTCTTTCACTTCGTACATAGGGCCCAGGGGCGATTGGTAGCGCAATAGCTGAAGACTGCAGATGCAACGCACAGTCGAGCTTCCACGTAACTGCTTAGTGATTGTGATTCCTTCGCGTGAGCAGGTTTCTCAGCTATACAACGACATCGGCGGAACATTCGCCCAATGGGTTCACGGAATGGTTCATAAGAGCAATGGTGGCGGCAGGTAGAGGACACCATACACCTCACCACCCTATTTCGCAACCTGCTCAGCATCTATGAAGTCCCTTAACGTTGGTCAGCCCCTGCCCACCCAGTCTGCAGCCATATTCTTCACGTACTCATCGTGAACCGCCAATAGTTGCAATTGTGCTCGTAGCGAGCACAACACCTGTATTAGCGAAACCCGTCGACAGAATCGTTCAACAAGACACGGCACTAGCCAACCAGACGCTCGCAGACTGGCTGGCAGATACCGCATTGCCACTTTTCTTCCCAAATCACACTGGATGGGACACACACTACGACCAGTTCTTCTCACCAAATTTGACGGCGTCATTTGGCATCAACTCGTACAACTACACCACTCTCAAGGCCTTCTTCAACGCGACACAGAATGCGCTCGCGGCCCAGTTCGAGTTCTACGCTGTCGAGGTCGACACCCGTGTTGGTCTTGCAGCGCCGGACGGAGTAGGTGGACAGGTTCTACTCGCCGGCAAGGAATACGGCGTTCTCCAGGGCACCGGAGAGGAAGTCGTCGGAACGAATGGCATCTACAGCGTTATCGAGGAAGTTGACGGGCAGCGTCTGATCACAGAGGTACGTCCGCGTTGTGATGTCCACAGAGATAGGATCTCATCATGAATTGGACCCCAGTGGCGCGATTTCACCAATACGGGCACCAACGGTACTGCTACTGCGTAGATACAGCATTACATAGACTTGTGGCCAGTCCATCATATGTATTGAAGAGGTCCTAGACTTCCCGGCTGTCCGCACGTCCACTGGAAGTCGCGCAGTAAATAGCGACACGGCGCAGCGCCGATACAAACCAGTTGCGCCAATGACTTGAAGTACAAGACGACACATGCGATCATAGCGCATAGCGTCAAGTTTCCGAACGTCCCCAGTTCCGATTCGAAGGCACGCCAACCCAGTCAATGGCCTAGGTTGCCCCGTTCACGGTTGTGGCGGACATCGGAGGTAGGGCGGAATCAGGAGCTGGTGTCTCTTCTTTCTTTGCAACACTGTTTCTTAATCCGTTTAGGTGTTCTGGTTCCCGCCTGGAGAGATGCCTGATTGAGCAAGGAAAGCAACAATCAGGGAACGAACGAACCAAGTCCGCCAATGGTCAAATTGAGTCTGATTCAGGTAGTCTCTCAACCCATCCTCGCTCAGCCCAAGACGAAATCGCTCGTGCTGCAGCAAGTCTAAGTGATGTAACGCGTGCGGGTACCTAAATAAGGTTCATCAGTCTCGGGAGGAAGGTACAGTCACGATGAGGACGGCGTACATGACGAATCGGGCATACTCTTTCCTCTTCCAATACTGTAGATATGACAGGTAGTTCACGAAGGCGGGCTGTGTCATGATGCCCTGTTGTGCAAGAGAGTGGAGGTAAAAAGGGTTCGCAAGGGCCTGGACGAATTCCAATTCGAGTTCGAAACGCTGTCGATTACGGGCACGAGCTTCCGCACTGGGTGCGCTCGATGGCGGGGCTTCAGAGTTCATCACTGGGACGGCGCCTTGAAAAATATCTGAAAGGCCCAGAAATCGCTATATCGAGGTACTCTTCGGGGCACAGGGCACACGAAGTCTCTGGCGATGAGAAATGTTGAAGCAAGGATGATGGTGGTGGTTGAGGTCAACTGCGCGAAGCACATGTGATCGCGACGCGCGTCGCGATTTGGCGCGTGGCGCGACGCGTTCAGCGCCCTACTCGAGTCTGCCTGCAACATCCACAACGGCGTTCCTATCCTGAAGCAGTCATTTATCTAGTACTTGCGCAATGTCTGGCGATGATGACTCAAGCGGCTGGCAGCTTACTGAATCCGATCCGGGTGTATTCAGGTGTGTGCCCAATTCGCCAATTGAGTTAGAGGCGCTCATGGGAACGCCTGTGATATTTGCAGCGAGCTACTGAAGTCACTAGGGGTACCCATGGTCGTTGATGACCTATACTCGCTTGATGAAGGGGCCTTAGAGTCTCTTCAACCTTTACGCGCCCTCATCTTCTTGTTCAAATGGCTACCAGGCGCCGGAGAACCTGAGGCAACCGGCGGCACGTATGATGGCGAATTTCCCGGGTTCTTTGCCCATCAAACTGTCAACAATGCATGCGCGACCCTGGCTGTCATCAATGCGCTCGGGAATATACCAGATCTGCCGCAGGGCCCCCAGCTTCAGGAATTGCTCGAGTTTTGCACTGGCATGGATCCACAGACGCGTGGAATGGTGGTAACGAGCGCAGACTGGTTGCGAGAAGGTATGCTTGGACATGTGGATCTCTTCCATGGTTGACGGTCGCCGTGTAGCACATAATGCGCTCTCACCGCCAGCAGCCATCTCCCTTGATGGTCTAGGTTTGAAGGGTCAGGCAGAAGACGCATATCACTTTGTTGTTTACCTACCGGTCTTTGGCTCCATCTATGAGCTAGACGGTCTAAAGCAATCGCCGATAAGCCATGGTCCCTACGAAGAGAGTGGAGAAGGGTGGCTCAAGAAGGCCCGGTACGTATGATAACTCCGAGCTTTGCAAATTCACCCACCAAGCTGCGGCTCACATCCATCGTAGTTCCGTTCTTGAAAGCCGTATAGCGACGTATCCTCCCGGCTCTGTAAGTCCTTTGTCGTTTTATGCGTTTGCTGTGACTAACAGCCACCCACTTTGTCAGTTAGAATTCAGTCTATTAGCTTTGCATGACGATCCACTGCCTTTGCTTCGCACACAACTCGACAGTGCTCAGAGCACCGGTGACGGGATCTTGGCTGCCGAAGTCAGTCAGCGCCTCGAAGAAGAGAACGCAAAGCGCGAAAGATGGGCTGTACGTTTCGACCTAACAATATGACTTTGGATCGGCGCCCTGACGCTCTCTCCAGTTCGAGAATGCCTTGAGACGGCACAATCATCTCGGTCTGGTGCATGCCCTTCTCCTTGCCATGGCGAAAGGCGGTCAACTCGATAATGCTACCGACAGCGCTCGCAAGACCATGGTGGATCGCATCGAGGCTCGTCGAGCCAAGGGAGAAACAATGGATGAAGACTAATAGACACTCGTGCGCACTGCTGTCTGACACGCCCATCGAACAATGCCTTGCCAGTCAGAGAATACGTGGGCATCGGCTGAACTGTGACGCCAGCTGGGCCCGCGACCTAAACCGCGCCTTTCCTCCGCCGCCAAAACGGGTCGTGTCTAGCGCTAGCCGGCTGCTTCATGAGAGTACCCGCCACGCAGTTTGTTTCTTGGCCAAATATTATTGTACCTAATCTGTATCACGAGAGTTCTGTCATCTAGTGCTGACAGAGTAACTTGATGTCCCGTGCAAGTCAAAACCGGCAGATGATGTTCAAATATACGTCACGCCACAAGCTGGATACAAGAGCCCGGTCCCTATACTGATGTGCGATCTTGACGGTCTCTACGAATCAGGAACCATTCCGAATACTCACAGGCGCCCGTGGTGTCCCTACCGTAATACCTTCTTAGGACCTGATGGAAAGGACGCGGCTAATACTGTGATTTGCGCCCATTTCGCGCGGATTTTCTGTTCAATGTGTCTCCAGAAGTCATTAGCGGGAAAGCCGTTTCCTCGCAAGTCATGTACGCTGAATTGATGTCGTTGACGCCCGAAGATGGGCGGAAACAACGACAACGGATCAAATGCTTGACGGAACTTCGCGGTCGGCGACAGCGCTCCCGCGCTCCGTTGCGCGCACGACGCGACACGTCCGACCAGACTTCCATCTCGCCTGCCTGCTAGGGTGCTCCGCTGTTGCCATACCAAATGCGAAGAAATCCAAATCGTCTACTATAATGACACCTGCCAATGGTGTGGCGCATGTAGATGAGGAGCTAGAAGCTGAAGTTGCACTCCTGAACGGGCACACGGACGCCGAGGTCCACCTTGCTTCTGTCGCCGAGAGGAAAAGATTGTGGTGGAGGAATGCTGTCGTGAATGGGTCAGCCATACTAGCATGGTACGTTTACTTCTAGACCGTACTCTAGCGCTGTTCAAACATATGCTTCAGGTTCATATTTGCTCTGATACTCCAGATGTACAACAAATGGATGTTCTCACCCGACCGCTTTGGCTTCCCTTTCCCCCTATTTGTGACCATGCTGCACATGTTTGTTCAGTGGCTATTTGCAGCGCTTCTACGCTTTGTCTGGCCGCATAGGTTTCGATCCGAGTTGTCGCCAACACGAGATGGTTATGTGTGAGTGGGCCTTCCTACCAAATCCACGCTCCAAACTTCAGCACAATCTTCGGAGTGAAACACGTCTGACATGTCGTTTCTGTGCAGACGCAAGGCCATGCCGACAGCGGTCTCAACCGGTCTTGACATAGGGTTGTCTAACCTTTCCTTGCGGACCATCACTCTTTCATTCTACAGTAAGTGGCCTGAGCACATGATGACCTGGACAAAGTTCTGACACTTTTCTAGCAATGTGCAAATCCTCCTCATTGATTTTCGTCCTGGGCTTCGCGTTTCTCTTCCGCCTCGAGTCATTTTCCTGGCGTCTTGTCGGCGTTATACTGCTAATTTGTGCTGGCGTCCTTCTCATGGTCGCTACCGAAACGCACTTCGTCTTGTCTGGATTCATCTTGGTCATCTCGGCCAGCGCTTTAGGCGGCCTTCGATGGAGCCTCACCCAATTGCTCATGCGTGACCGAAAGCTGGGGATCGACTCGCCCGCCGCTACTATCTATTGGCTCGCACCTGTCATGGGCATCACTATCGGAATCGTTAGCATTATACTGGACTCATGGTCCACTTTAATCGGAAGCAAGTTCTTTGACGGCGCGGGTGCGACGTTCCGCACCCTATTTCTTCTCACCCTGCCGGGTGTCGTTGCTTTCGCCATGGTGATGAGCGAGTATACGTTAGTCGAGCTTCTCAGTCACACGTCAAAGTCTGGCTGACGACCCATGGCAGAATCATTCAGAGAACCGGCGTGGTGCCACTGTCGATTGCCGGCATTGCCAAAGAGGTCACCACCATATCTTTGTCGTCCGTGGTGTTCGGCGACGAGCTGACGCCCCTGAATATCACTGGCGTGGCCATCACTGTCTGTGGTAAGTACCTTAATCGAATGCGATCTAGTTCTTTCTGGTGGCGATGCTCCCTTGCGAACTAAAGTTCGAGCCCGTGTATAGAGTCCGGGAGGTCCACGTCATCTCTCCTCCCTGTCCTTTTGTGCTGTCCTTTTCACTGTTTCATAACTCAAACTTTTGCAGGGATTGCGCTATTCACCTATCACAAGTACCGCAAGTCTATCGATTCGCCCATCCCTCTAGACGCCCATGGTCAGCCTATACAGGACGACGACGATCGAGGTATCGCACTCAATGAAGGCGGCTACACCCTCGCCCCGGAAAGCGTTCCGCTAGTTGACGCCGACGAAGATCATGAAGAGCCCGGTCCACTAGCTGCAGCAGTAAGCAACCGTGATTCCGCCCTGACTAGCATCGGAGTGCTTCGGCCTCTCAATCCCTATCTCGATTCATCCTCGCACGTCGAACTCATCACTCGATAGGACTCACCGCCTTTACGCAAAGAACACTCAGTATTGTTCTCAGCCGAAGATGAAACTTGAGAGGATGGGTGCAATTAGCCAGTCCCCGCTGAACCGTCTGCGTTGATGTAAATTATCTTATCGGGAAAACTTACCAGACCATCGCCATCACGTGAGGGATTTGTGAGCGTACGGCACATAAACAATCACCGCATGTTGGGCTCACTCCTGCTGTTCTTCATCAAGTGCTCTCGATTCTTCTTTCCTCGCGCCAATTCCGGCGGTGTGCCGACCGGTGCAGAACTGCAATCGAATGCTTAACACATGTGTGTTTGATCGGCGGCGTCTGATTTGGCAACAGGCATAAAACGGAGATGATCATCCAGGCCAAGCAGAACGTAGCGAAGATGTCACGACAATCGGATGAGTGGTGTTTCGCATGAGTAGAGCAACCTGCCGACGCTGCCGAGTTTGGCCATGCGCTGGCCGCTCACAGGCAGGTCCCCCGCCGCACCCTGTGTCATTAAGCTGCGGGAAAAGTTCGGCGGTGTCAAGAACGCCATGGAGTCGTTCCGTTACGCGCGCCATAGCGAGTGCCAACCCGGCACAGCTTGTGCTTGGTTGGACCTTAACAGTCCCCGACGCTTGGTACCCCACCGGCGAGTGTGGGTGCGATGCAAGCCTTCAGCGCCAGCGTCCTGGTCCCCAGTCAGCGGCCTCCTCGGATACCTCGGTGCTCGCCGACATGATGACAAGGCCCCGATAGACGCGGAGCTCGCTGTGAACGACTGCGAGTGTTATTGTAGGCTGCCAATATCACTTCTATGCGCTATGTGATCCCTGCAACACATGGCTTCGAACAGTACACGGGCCACGGCCGGTATCGGATTCGTTCTTCCCTTGCGCGCGTATCACCGAGCGGCCCCGGGCCCTGGTTTTCAAAGTTCAAGGCATGCGCGCCCAGGACGTATTCTAGGCGTCGCCTTTTCACTACGTTCCGATCTTCAGTTGATCGTGTCACAGTGCACATTCCTGTTGTGAGGTATCTAGGGGATCAAACTCCACCCGTCTGGGACTTCACCAGACTCATTACGCGCCATAAAACGTGGTTCCTGTATCGGCTACTTAAGCAGGCGCTCGACAACAGTTCTCTCTCCGCTAACACCCGTCCGCATCTTACTGAACGACTTCCCCCACACCAAAGGTTCTCTCGAACATCATGGACAACCTTCGTTTCGTCCTCGAATCTCCTCAAGTTGCACAGACGCAGAAGAAGCGGCCGCGACTGGTGACGTCCTGCGACAACTGGTGAGTCTAGCCTGTGAAGTTCCGTGCCCTCACTGAATAGCAAAACTGATGTTATCTTCCAGTCGCCTAAAGAAGATCAAGTGTGTGCCCACTACGGTACAGGGCAAATGTGAAGCCTGTGAGGCAGGCGGTGTCTCCTGCGAGTTCCGCGACAGAGAGCGTTACTTCGCCGAACGCAGTCGTTCCGTCACTGCCGCGGCAGCTGCAAGTTCTGGATCCACGTCGTCCTTATCGACTCAGAGGCGGGGTTCTCGTAGCCCAGCGAATGTTTCTCAGCGCTCAACTTACGGGCGGCGGTCGCCCCGCTCCGTAGCCGATGCTTCTGCGCCCTCTGTCTGGTACCCTTCTACATCCGACCATCAGCAAGGTGCCTTCGCGTCAAGCACGTCCTACCCGTCCATCGCACCGTCCTCATCGCCTCCGTCGGGCGACTGGTTTCTCGGCGACGAAGGCATCAGCGGTTCGAGGTTAGCGGTCATCCTTTGAATCCCCACAATCAGTTTGCTAAACGTAACGGACGGGACAGCTCCGGCTACTTCGGCCAGTCCGCCTATCCCGGGACAAGCTACCCAGCAACTGGCTCGCCTAGCGGACTGAGCGATACGTATTCAACGTACTCGAGCTCGCCATTGAATCCGCCTATGAGTGGCGCGGGGTTGGCGATGCTCTTCGACCCGCGGCGACCACAACATCCGGATCCTGCGCTCATGCCACACTTCCTTGATGTTTTCAGAACCTACTATGGCCCGACGTTTCCCTTTTTGTCTCATGAAGAGATGATCAACAGAGTACGACAGGGGGCATCTTACGGTCTGCTCGAATGTGCGGTCGCTGCTCTCGCGGCGAGGTATGCACATCGTTCGGGATTGAAAGCTTCTCATGCTCAACAGTCCCGCAGGTACTCTAACTCGTCGACTGTTCTTGCATGCGGAGTCTCAGCCGCTATCGAAGCCTATGCCAGCAAGGCGAGGGTGCGTACATTGTCCCTGTCGCATAATGCTCGGTATAATGCTCGGTCTGAACGGTGCCTTCCAGGCGCAGCTACAAGAGAGTTCTCTCCTTCCCTCCGTTTACGTACTGCATGCCACGATCCTCCTTGCCTGGGTGGAATACAAGGCCGGTAACATGGCCGGCCTACAGGAGTACACAACAGCGAGTCTCGCAGTGTCTAGCGCCCTACAGCAGAGTCTTACCTCTGTGCAGATGGCAAACAGGACGGCTCAATCGCATGGCCTTGGGCGTGATTCCTTCTTCCCTGGGGCATCGGAGCAAGAACGCATCATGTACCGCGACACCTGGTCATCCATCATGACCCTTCAACAGCTCAGCGGATCCTCGAGTGAGTAGACCGATCAACCTATGCCACGGTGGTGGCCTAACATTCTGCCAGTCTCGCGCCCATCAAGTGGCATGGTCGCTCCCTTATCGTACATGGAGTCCTCGACGGGAAGGTCAAGCCTCTCACACATGCTATACAACGATCCATCTCGACATCCCTCAGGTGAGTACATGGCGTCGCCTACTCAATCCTCCCAGCTGAATGGTCAGGTTCACAATGACGCTCTAGATGAGGATAAACGTATGACCAACGCCTTCTCTGGTCCTCCTCTGTTAGCAACTTGTAGCCAGGCTTCTTTGACTAGTTATCTCTTCCATGATCTCGCGAGTCCGCTCAACATGACTGCGCTGTCCACAACTCATGACGCTCTATACATTTAACGAACATCTCGCTTAGCAAATTCTCGCTCTGCTCCCATGTATCACGTGCATACTACTTCTTCACGCCCTATATTTATTTGCAACATCTACGCCTTCTCCAACTGCGGCTCCTGAACACGGGAGATATTGCTATCTTTTTTCCATGCAAAGTCAGCTGCCTTGATGATATCTTCCTAAGAGGTCCCATAATCCGGCTGCTATAACCCGCTCAGCTTGACCACGATCGCAGCCGAAACGCCGAGTTGCCAGGGTGCTGTTAGCGGTGATGGATTCTGAGCGCAAACAATACGTTCCAAGGCGGTGCGATCTGCAGTCTCGTTTCTTTACGGCGTAAGGAAAGTGGTGTCATGAGATGCTGAGTTAGAGACCATGAGCCCGTACAGTAGATCAAAGTGGTGATAAGAAAGCAAAGCAACGTCAAGTCCTGCCGCGAAGCAAACCGATACATATATTGACCCAGCCGTCTGCACCGGCCATGCATGCACCCAGCCATGCAAGCTCCGACTCCGCTGGCGCACGTACGCCCTGTACGAGGGCAAATCCTAGGGGTCGCAGTGGCGCACTAGGCGACGGTAATGGGAAAAGAGCCGGAAGATGGAGACCAAGGAAGTCGGCAAGAGTATTGGGTGTACCTGGACTCTGTCAGCGCTGCTATGTGACTCTATCACGACAAAAATAGTACCATCTTCGAGGAGCGGGGGAGCTAGATCCTGTATCACGGGGCCATCCGGTAGGTAGAGTCGTAAGGGTACGCTGCGCACGCTGTAGGCGCCATCACGGTCCGGGGCTCCTTGAGGATCTGCCGACGGCGGCCTCGTATGAAACGAGCCCGGAGGAGAGCTTGGACGTGCCGCTGGTGTAGTTGTCGGAGTCACCTTTGATGCTACTCTCCAGTAATCGTCGAAATTGTCTGTGGCGCCGGGGACTGTCTTAGCATGAATGTAGTGACATAGGGCCGGTATACGCTCACGTTCTTTGATTCCCTCCCAGATCCCATCCTGTTCCGCCTTTCTCAGCCCAGTCATACGCTTCGTACTGCCCCATCGCAAGAAGTCTGCTTCTTTCAATTGACCCATGAACGCTTGCTTGCACGCCTCCGCACTCGGAGCGAGCAAAAGCTTATCCGTGGGCGGCGATGCCAGGTGAAGCACAACCCGCAGAGGCGTACCCTTCTGGGCAGGTACGGGCTTAGTAGACTGGGCGGTGGTATGACTATCATAGATCAATCCTATAGGCCAATGCCTGCCGAAAGCGTCAGAACACTTGGCGCAGGTGCCGAGTTTAACGTCTAACGCGCACCACTTCAGCGGTGACCCTTCTTCACTCTCAAACCACCAGTCTTCGTCATTCATCATTCGCGCCGCTTCTTCATCGAATACAATATCCGAAAGAAAACGCTTCAGCTCTGGTACCAGTAGCGGCAGATATGTGACGCGGGGCGCTTGTACAAAGTACACCTCAAGACCACGATTACTATTGGCGGGAAGCTCCTTCGAGTCCACTCGGATCTCAAGTGGCACAGTTCCTTCCCATACTAGCCGTCTGAAGAGAGTGGTAGACGCTGGAGACGCAAAGGCTGAGGGAGCATGGCGGACGCCAGCATAAGACGACATGCTTGTCGCGTTCAAGCCGCGATTGATCGACACGTGCAACGGGTTTCTTTCGGATCGGGCCGAAGCTTAAAGTTGTGGGTGCGTGATGGTGCTCTGTACTCGGGCGTTTGACTGAGCTCTTCATACACTCCGGTCTACTCGGTACTAGGATAGAGTCGTCATTACATGTTTCGATGTGCGGTACAGTGCAGCAAACATCATTTCAAATAGGGCCACATCCCGGTTCGTGAACCGAGCGCAGAAGGTTGGCACCATACCGCGATATGGCTCCTGCTTGCTACTTAGGATCGAAGAGCTCAAACGAGCGACGACGATCCTACCGAGACTCCGCCCAAGACGGACCAATGATCTTCGTATTCAGCCTAGAACGATCGTGCGTGACAGCTTCAGAGATATGCTGCAATTCAACGAAGTTGAATTCAAGAACTGTTCAAACGAAAGGAAGTTTACGGCGCCTGCGACGAGGCGTAAAAGGTATCGATGCCTTCGGCGTGTTAAGAACCTAGGCCATAGACTCAGTAGAAGGCGGGCACTGTGCCGACGTTAGCCTCAAGAAGGATCTCGAGCGATGTCATGGTGGTAGCTTCAAGGTAGCTCGGAATCCGGATCCGTCAGAGCCACCGGCGTGGTACCAGGGTGGGTACTCTGTTTCACGCAACAGCGCAATCTACCCGTCCAGGCCCGCTGAGTGGGTTTGCCGTCGGCACGCAGTACACGGAGGGCAAGGGGAGCGTAAGAGAACTATACAGGACCTCCTCAATGACAAATCCTCCATGGCTATCTCGACTGCGGCAAGGACACCTGCCGGATAGCGTTATGCTGACGGCGAAGGCGAAAGATGCCACATCACGCAAGTATCTGCAACCCTGAGAAACATCAGCCTCACCTGAAGCGCCCGACACCGGTCTATTCCGTGATGCTCTCACTGATGCCCGTGTGTCCGGTCTTTTTCTCTGTGCCACATCACGTACATTGAGCGATCCGGTAATCATGCTTGAAGCCGAGATGCTATGTCTTGCGATGAGTATTGATGTCGGAAACCCTGCGGCGTTCATCGTAGAGCACCTTTGTTCTCGGCCTAGATAGGTAAGATCGGACTCGCCAACTAGCAGCGAGAGTGAGGAACAGATTTCCGTGGACGGACCGGGGTGCTCGAGTCTCGTACACAGCATTGGACGTCAACTGGCTAATCCTACGAACGTACAGCGCACATCCTTATACATCAGATGACTTTACCGCTATCTCAGAAGCGCTCTGGGGAGAAAGACCAGGATAGCACGCCGTTCATGATCGTAATAGGGCGCCTATGCCGCCCGGCGGGCGATGAAGCACTTCTTCATGGGTCGCGTGTCTTGTGCCAGCGCCTAAACTCGCTTCTCCGCAGCTGTACTTCTTCAAGCCCAATGAAATAATGCAGATACGACAGCAATGACAACATACAGACGCAGACACGATCGGTAAACTTACTTCATACTTAACATCTCGTGCTCGTCTCGCGGAGGGCCGTAACTGACCCCGAGGTCTTTCAATGTGCCGCTCTCGACTTCGAACAGAAGTCCATGAACCCATACCCGACGCGCGCTCTCGGCATCCCAGACCTTGCGAAGGGGTGCCGCTTTGCAGAGGTTCTCGACCTGCTTTCGTACGTTTGCTTCGACGAGAACTGGTAACGCATGTTCGGGGTCGGCGTGCGCTAGATTGAGTTTCGTAGCCATGTCCGTGAGTGGGCCTAGCCATCGGCCGAGAGGTGATTGAGGTGGCGCCGCGGGCTGTGCGTGTTTTGCAGCTTCGTAACAAGCAGCCGCGCCGCCGCACTGAGTATGTCCGACGACGACAACTGCGGGAGAAAATGGGTTGGGATGCAGTCAGAAGCGATAGAATTAGAGGTAATGCACCGTGTTCCACGCCTAATGTGTCGATCGCATACGTCAGAACAGAAAGAGCGCTATCATCGTCGAGGCGGAACTGGCTATACATGTCGTAAGCTGTAAGTCGTACAGCTCAATTATGCTACGTACTTGGCTATATTTCGATGTACGAAGATGTCGCCGGGTTTGGCAGCCGTGATGATAGATTCCGGCACACGCGAGTCTGAACAGCCTATCCAGAGAACCTGTTCCATAGCTTCTATTCAGATTTCGTATGGCTAAATCCGTAAAAGAGGCAAACCTTCGGTGCCTGACCCTTCGCCATCTCCCGAAAGAGTCGCGGCTCGCTTGCTCCTACAGCGCGTGCCCAGTTTGAGTTCTTGTCAATGAGTTTGGCGATAGTCGGGTCGGTGCTATTCAGCACTCTGACGAATTGGCGACGGTGGCTGATCGGAGAAGTTGGCGGTGTTGGCGGAGATGCGGCTTCACGAAGGTGAGCTGGCCGGTAACCTCCAAATATTCTCCAGGGCATGTCTGATGCGGTGTTGTTGCGAGCTTGAGATGAGGGGTGACACGATACGTGGAAGTGCAGGTGGTTGTGAACAAAAAGTGCCAGTTGGGCGCTTGAGTCATCGGGTTTAGCCGTCCGAGGTGACGTAATCCGTCCCTGCCGCGAGTAAGCGCCTCGACCCAACCACGATCACCACACTCAGCAGTCGACGCCGTACTTCGGACGTTTATTACAGCGATTGCGGTTCATGAAGCGACAGAGGCATACATGCATACTCGCCCTGTCATGCACGTCATGGCTGAGCTTGAAGTCATATCTGGTCTTGTCTGGTCCCTTCCGCTTGTCTATCCTCCGAGCACGAGTTGTGTGTGGCGTATTCGATCCGCGGTGCAGTGGCGGGCTGATGGATCCCTTTGACGAGCCGCACATACAGTGCGCAGACTCCTGACGTGCCTTGTGCGAATACAACCGTACCAGGGGCGATTGGCACGCCATTGACCACCGCCTTTGTTCGGTATTGGGCAGTGGTCTGCTTGGGCTTGGTCCACGCAGACCAAGCTTATTGTCGACCATGCGTATAAGAAGGTACAATGCTACGACCCCTTTGTATACCCACCACCATTCTCCTTGTACGGCAGCCATGAGCAACCTCCATCACATCTCCGCTCGTTTTCGCGAGTCTACCTCTCCCGCAGGCTTGCGAGCTCCTTCCGCCGACTTGGACAATCTGATCAAGCTCGAATCCGAAGAGGGAGAAAGAAAGCCGTCGATTGTGGGCGAGGAGGAAGACGTGAAGCCAATGTCGTATCATTCCGCGAGCCAACCATGGTACACGGACGGCCCCAACGAGACCCTACGTATCCCTCCTACCCGTGATGCTACTTTTTATCAGGTACGTTCATAATTGCCCAATTATATCGTGTAATGACTGACGCGACCAACATGTAGCTCGTCATGCCCAAACTACTTGCGCAAAGGCTTTGCGCGGAAGAGCGACCGGGAGTCGAACTCGGTAAAATGCGCGTGTATGCCGCGGGCACGCCTCAGGAAAGAAGTTTTCTCGTCTTTCCTCGTCAAGATGGGAGCGGTAAGGACGACATCTATGAGCTGTCTGCACAGGAAACTGGTACTTCGCACGAGCTCGTCGTCGCAATGCAACCAGCAGCACAAGCAACCGCGCGTGAACGGAAAGCCCCTTCGTCTACCAGTTTCACGCCTACACGCAAGCACGAATCCGAATCAGATGAACATCTTCTCTCGCTTGAAGACGATGGTCCTGAGCACGAGGGGGCGCCCGTATACCACACGCGACTCTCTGGGCCTATCATCGCCCATCTGCACGCCAAAGCAACTTCAGTTGCGGTATCTGGTCGACCCATGAACCCAGAACCAGTACCGAAAAGCAAGTTGTTGAAGAAGCGCACTCTCGCAGTCCCACCAAGTATGCTTCGTCATAGCATGCTCGGACTCCCAGCGGGAAAGCATACTTTGGTGATGCCTACGGGACCTAGTGCTACGGCAGTGAGTGGTGTCCTTACGCGCGCCCCGACTCTACTGACGCATTGCATGCAGAAGTCCGGCCCCAAGGACAAGCGCACGCGTACCCCTCGGAATGTCTTACTAGACATGCTGTTCGAAGCATTCAAAGAGCAATCTCAGATGTCGATGAGAACTCTCCTCGACGTTACGAATCAGCCGGCGAGGTATCTGAAAGAAGTTCTCGCTGTTGTCGCCGTCTGCAAGAATAATATCTGGATGCTCAAAGATGAGTTCGCGCATCAGAGGACCAGAGCAGCCGCTGTGGGCAACCTTCCTGTGAGCCTCTTCGCACATTGATATCATTCACTCAGACTGACATATCCGCTCGCAGACGCCTTCCAACGATGTCGACGAGGAGGAAGATGATGATGATATGGAAGAGGTTGTTTGAACTTGCTATGGTATTCCGGGCAGATACTCTGCGATAGATTGTAACAATTTGGCATCGTGTATAATGCTGTAGATGGTATGAGTAATACAGACTACTTTGGTTCGCTCTTCAAGAGCTCCTTTGCTTCCTTGACAAAGGTATCCAGGACCCGCTTGTCCTCGTTATCTTCGTCGATAGCCTGTTCAACTCGTTCGTATACAGCAGCCATGCCCTTGTGGATCGAGCCCATGGGACCACCGACAAAATCCGAAATCTCATTCATCTCTCCAACCCAACGGTAGGCTTTGGGCATCATACTGGGTATGCCCTTCGCAGCACGCTGTAGGAGAGCTGGTTGCGATGAATGGAGTTCCTTCATGAGAGCAGTCGCGGTCGCAGGAGATGACGCGTGTGCAGCTATTGAACTGCCTCAGAGCCTGTACAGATGGGCGACGAGAGAAAGACCGCTCACAAAGAATCATGGTCGCGATTAGACCTGTGATGCCCTTCGTCATACCCTAAAGAGACATGAGACGCGCAGATACAGAAGATGATGGGATGGTCTCACAGCGTAGGACATCTTGAGGGCAGATGCGTCGCCGATGCCAACCCCTTCGCCAGTGAGCGACGAGATCTTGAGCCCGTATTGGCCCAGACTATTGAAGATCCCCAAGGCACCATCGTCATCCGCAGATGCGTAAAAGGTGGGATCGTAGCCTTCACTAGGCGGTCCGCCGATGATGCCTAGCAGACGTAAGAAGCTGAGATAAGTACCCACGCATTGCATGGGCATCACTGACCAGCATCAACAAAACGGATACCGGACCCTTCGAAGAGGCTCGCAATCTCCTTTACAGTCTTAGGGCTGACTGCGTTACAGTCAACATAGATGGGCCCGCTCTCTGACGACTTGGAGTTGGCTGTCCCAGGCGAGTGCCACGCTTCTAGATAACGCTTGGCGAGCGCCTCTGCATCGCTGGGCGGCAGTATGGAGAGCATGATAGACGCGCGAGGCAGTTCCGCGAACGGTGTATCGCGCATACCAGCATCCTCGGCACGTTTGCGTGTGGCCGGTGAGCGACCGTCGAGATTGGTCAATACGGCGACTCCAGCTGAAGTCAGGCGACGGGCTACACCAGAACCCATCGCACCAGCCGCGATGATAGCGATCGTTGGAGCCGACATGTCGCTATGGTCTATTCGTGTGGAACAAGAGTAGGCGCTTCAAGACTCGAAAGGAAAGTGGTATTAGTCCACAATGGACGCGCGAGATAAGTAGGATCCACGAGGCTACGCACCGACGGACTTCGGACAGCGTCGGCCTGATGCGGATCAATCCACGTTTGCCTTTGACCCGTTCGCCGACGGCGCCACTACTAGTGCTTGCAACCTACATTGATGCTTGCCTCTCAATCCATCTTTCGTACCCTACCTGCATGTTCGGCAGCTGCCAAGCGATCAGGCGTACGATTCATCAGTAGTCAGTCGAGTCTGCTCAGCCTACGGCCTGCAATCCGCTCAGCCCCTTCCCTTTGAGCAGAAAGCGTCCATCCTCCCCTTGCGTTCGCGTTTGACATAGTATGATGAACTACTCTTGAACCTCGGACTGATGCGTTATGCATAGGATGGCGTCCTCATACGCGGCTCCTTGGTGATACCTGAGGCCAAGCGCGCATTGGCTATCTTAGAAGGAGATAACGAGTTCAACAAGTACGCAGTGTGTCCTCGTGCCCTACTCTGTGATGTGTGCTCACGATCTAAAGGAAGATACCTTACGTGCTGGTCTGTTCCCATGTATCTGACGTGACATTGCGCTGGGCTCAAGAGTCGAAATAGATGACCAACGGCGGCGGAGTTGGAGAAGCAGACCGCTGCCGAAGGCTCACCAAGACGCTGGGAGTAGAGGTCAAACGCTCTGCATGTCTTCTTGGCTCATGGCACACTGAAACACATACAGATCAAACCGTCCATGTTGATCCAGGCGCACACGGTACTTCGGGAAAAGGCGACGGCGTACGCTGACCAGAACGTCCTGATCCTCGGCGGAAAGCGAAATCAACTCAGAGAAGTGGCTGAAAGGTATGTAGTACATGATATGTGTCTTTGGTGGCTCTGACCAAGATCGACGACAGTTATGGGTTCAAGAATGTATGGACTCCACTGGACGTCAAGGCTTCGAATCCTCAGTCTGTAGTGCTTCTATCCTGTGAGGACGCGAGAGGCTTACTGGACTGTAGTGTTTGGGGATTCTATGACCTAACACCCGAGGAAGCTGCGTCTTCGAAGGTACGACTGCTTCTTTGCCAACAAGGATTATCTGACTACCAATGTTCGATAGACATTCGACTTCGCCCAAACACCTATCAGTGCAGCGTTCGTTTTCCACGACCCTCGCAACTGGGCTCTGGACATCCAAATACTCCTAGATGTTATCCTGTCGGGAGGGTACATCGGTAAACCATGGTCACATAGTTCAAATCCGCAAACTTCACCCGTCGACCTCGTCTTCTGTAACCCCGATCTCATCTGGAAATCCGACTTCCCTGTACCTCGTCTGGGTCAAGGTGCCTTCAGAGAGGCATTTCAGTCCGTCTTCAAGGTCGCGATGACATCTTTTGCCAACACTATTGTTGTAACACTGACTGTGCTCATACTGCAGGCCGTGACCGGTGAAGAGTACCGATACACCCAGTACGGGAAACCGACGAAACCGTCCTATGACTTTGCGCGCAAGATGCTCGAAGACCGTCTGCGAGCGCTTGGGGCACATCAGACCGCAGACAAGGGTTTCGCGGCGTGAGTGGCCTTTGATCGTGAGAGTGTGGGACAATGTACTGACTACATCACTCTTTCAGATACATGATTGGCGGTGAGATTGTTGAATCATCACAACCGCGATAGACTATTGACATTCTTTCGTTCTTGTCTTGTCCCGATCACAGACAATCCGGAGTCCGGTTCGCAGCACTCTTGGTATTCGGCGTGTTCTTGCGCTGATGACTCTTTGATGCAGACATCGCGGGCGCGAACGGCGCTGGCTGGGGTTCTGTCCTCGTGCGCACTGGTGTTTACGAAGATGCTCAGGGTCCACCAGCCCACCAACCGACACACATTGCTGATAATGTTCTGGATGCAGTACAATGGGCAATGATGAAAGAGTTTGGCCGATAGCAACACCTACGATATTAAGCGGTCCCCATGTGTTTTTACGAATATAGGCTTCCTTTCATGCCCCTTGTGTTCGAACCACAACCATATCAACAAACGTGCCTACAATGCGGCTCATTGTCGCCACCCAAAAGACAATGGGAATAAGATGAATCCGGAATAACCACAGAAGCGTAATCTTCGGACCGCTCCCCTTATATATACAGACGTTGGATGTCCGTCTCTCTCAGCTCCGCCATCGTCCTTTCATCCTACCCCGACTCTTCTTGCCCTCCTACTCCGCTCTACAACATGCCGATCCCGCTTGCGCCGTTCCCAGTGACGAACGCAGACTTGATGACTCTTGAGTACGGTTGCACCCTCCTGTACTTGAGCTTTGCACTCTAACCGGTGCCTACAGTGCGCGTGTTGCCCTACCCATCGAGATGTCCTTCATGAAGAACGTCCTGTTGTGTGGCATCAACAATGTCGCGACGCGTGCACCCAAGATCAAGGCTACAGACGCTGCAGTATTCTCCTCCTACGTGTCTCACATGCTGGATATCATCCTCATACACATCCGAGGCGAGTTGCATCCTCGCCATATGCCTGCAATCACGCTGAACGGGATTCAGTGAACAAGCACTTCTTCACCACGCCCCTCGAAAACGGCCTAGTCCTTACCAGTGTCCTCGGGCCGGGCTGCACGCCGGACTCGACTAGCGTCTGCGACAAGATCACGCGTGCGCGGGACTCGCTCAAAGGGGCTTTTGACGGCAAGGCACTTGTCGGGCAGCTCAACACGTTCGCAGACGAGTTGCGGGCCCTGTGGCACGGCCAACTCGCGGCCATCACTGGCAATGTCAAGGCTCTCTCCGCGAAGCAGACTGATACTGAAGTTCGCGCCGCGACACGTAGTGAGTATTGTGGTGCGCTCAGGTTGACCATGCTGATTCCTGTATAGACGCTGTCATGTACTTCGCGTCGCAAAGCGACCCGGCGTTCCTTGTCCCCTTCATTCTTTCCCACCACGACCGCGCGACTTCGAAGTTCTGGCCACCGACGACGCCTGAGGGCTGGGCAGCGCTCCCGGCCTTGATGAAGGTGCACGCGGACTTCTGGAATTTTGTCCCATTCGATCCAACCACTGGCGCGAAGAGGCCTTAGGCCTTGAGCCACCGCTTGGCGCCAATTAACTGCCGTCCTGCATCTGCCATCCCACTCTTGCCATCTTTAGACCGTTGTATCCTCTTTCAATGTTTCCTTAGCATACCTCTCGTCCGGTCTTGTCGTCATCCTATACCCGCAAACCTCATTCACACGTGTCTTGTTGTACTCCGCATATCGAATATCATTGCTTCGACTTTCTTTCACGAGAGCGGTGCATTCACACCTGGAGCATGAGAGCATCGACGTGATGCATGTATAGTTATAACATGGCCCAAGGTAACGGGCCAGGGTATACAGAGGTGCCGTCGCTCGGGCACCACTCGATGAGCTTGGCGATTTCAGGAGCCGACGCGTGATATGGGTGTGCCCGGAGATGTGGATTGCGCGAAAGTCGCTTTGCCGTGAGTGGTCCCCAGCATCCATACAGATCCGTCGTAAACGGTCGAAAGGAGTTCTCCAGCTATTATTCACAATCAGCAAATAGAGCTTCGCGACATATGACCGCAGATCGACCGCACCTCTCCCTGAGCAGCTTGAGCTTCGTCTGCCTTATCGTCGAGTTCCACACCAATGTACGCTAGCCTATTCACAGGCCAACGCAGTGCGCGTGCATGAAGCTCTTCGAAGCGTTGGCCCTTGAACGCATATCCTACGACGGTTATGTTCGTGGGATAGTGGCCGGTATACTCGCGGAAGCGCGCGATTGAGAAGAGCAAGTTTTGGAAGGAATCGAGCGCGAATAGTTCGGTAGTGCTTTCAACCGGTAGACCCATGAATGTATAGATCGAGACCGGGTCGGCTACTAGTCCCCCAATCTGAGCGAGGCGAGCGTAAGACTGGGCTTCTGTGATTGAAGCGGAGGATGTCTGACCCCTAGAGCATGGTTTGTCAGTAATTCGTGACTTGAATTTGGCTTACAACGTACCCGCTGAAGACGAGAAGGGCCCTTGGGTCCTTATTGGCGATGTTGACTCTGTCCATTCGTCAGAGCGCGAGTAAGCCTTCATTGCCGATGAACTGACGCGCGACGAATATGTTCAAAGAACACGGCCGGTCGGCCGCGGTTACGCTGGTACTCCGCCAACAGCCAGTACTTCTCATCCAAAATATCCTCCTCCTCGGCTCCAGTCCATATGCCATGACCGGGCACAATGACCAAGTGATCCATCAGCCGTCGTTGCACAGGTCGTTCGAGTGTAGCGGCGATACTAGGCGGCAAGTTCCCACTGATCCGCGGCCATGCCCCGCCACCAGATCCCACGTTGCTACCTGCCCATAGATGTAGGTTGAGATACACAGATACAAGAGTTACGCAGATTAAGGCGAGAGCGGCGAAGTTGGTGATTCGCGCAGGAGCTCTGAGTAACTCGCGCAGAGGAACAGCAGTGGAGCTTGTTGGTCCAGGTACGGTGAGGAGACCACGCGTGCGGCCCGTACGGAAGGAGACGGGGGCTGGGAGCATAGAGTGACCGGCACAGCAGAAGCTTATACTTGGGCAGGCATAGTTTGCCGGAGCTAATGGCCGTAAGAAGCAAACAACTGGACAAGCTTCAGGCGACGCGTCGGACGCGATTTCGCTCTCACCGCCATCATCCCTCTGCTCGAGGTTGGCCATTTGGAACCTGTATCGAATTATCTTTGTCTGGGAATACTCGCTCGGTAGCTATAATGTATGGCTTTCATACACATCAGCTTATCTCGTCTTCCTTAAAGCTGTTGTGAGAATTACACCGTTTTTTCGCTCAGCATTCCGTGCAGCATGAACGCCTCGTGTTGGCGCCCAGCAGATCGTGTCGACAGAGCTCTTCCGACGCGCACAGACGCGAACTTGCCGTCCTGCTCACTCCGTTCTGTGGATGATCCAGATACCCGACACAGGACGCGGTCGCCTTCCGACACCAACAGCCGGATCATTTTGTCTCCTGTCTCAGCTCGCAACGCTTCCTATATAGAAGTGCACTGTAAAGCCCGTTACTGATATATTTACCTCTCCAGCTAATAACTCATACGCCACACTAGTCTACGCAAACGAGCCTCCACTCAAACATGGAACCCATGCCAACTACCTCTCTTGCGCAACCCTTGCCAATCCCACTTGCGCACCCTTTACTAGGCAGCACCTTGCCTCTCGACCAATTGTATCTGGGATCATACATCGGCTCTGGAGGATTCAGTGTCGTATTTCGCGGAGTACAAGTCCACACAGGACAGGAGTACGCAGTCAAAGCGATACCCTTCGCTCCAACTGGAACACCTCTCAACGCCCAGCAAAAGGCCGAGGCGTGCCTGCACTCGCGAGCAAGTGAACATCCGAACGTTGTCAGGCTGCACAAGTATTTCCTCCATCAACATGCCGGCGCAGAGTACCTGATCCTTGTCATGGATCTCGTCCACGGAGGAGATCTTCATGCAATGATTTCCGCGGGGCGACTGGCTCATAGACCTCAACACCTGCGACATCTCTTCGGCCAGATTTTGGATGCAGTTACTCACTGCCATGAAAAGGGCATCTACCATCGTGATCTGTCAGCAGAGAATTTCTTATGCACACAGGATCTCGCGAAGATCTACCTCACCGACTTCGGGATGGCGGCAGTGGAGCCTTATTACCAACATGTCGGACTAGGCAGCATGGCCTACATGAGTCCCGGTACGTATTATTCTTGGTCTCCCGTGTACAATGCCGATGCTGAGTGATCCCCAAGAAATTCACCGCTCTGCTGATCCTACGGCATCGATACACGCACCTTCGACCGATGTATGGGCTCTCGGCGTTCTTCTCGTCATGCTCCTCACAGGGTCCGCGCCATGGCGATGTGCAACGATAGGCGATCCAGACTTTACTCTCTTTGCGACGGACCCGTCTGCGCTATTCGTCCGTCACCGAATGCCGTTACCCGTCGAAATGTTGATTCGGCGCGCTCTGGCTTGCAACCCAGGGGAGCGAATATCTCTCAGCGAGTTTCGGGCTGCGTTCTTCCTTCTCGACAACGAAGACCTGATGCTACCCCGAGGGCCGAGCGAGGTTCCCTTGGCTCCTGCCATACGTTTGTGGCGTGCATCACCTGGACTGATATCAGACTCTGGCTCTGCGGACAGCTCCGAATCTGCCACCATCGACACGCCTAGTGGGTATTCGTCACAGAACTCCTCGGTCATGCTTTACAAGCTCTCGGATTTCTGATTAGCACGAAGGAGCGGACTTCGTAGCTTCGAGATACGAGGTCTGGAGATGCCTTCGCGTGTTCGCCGAAGGATGTGAATTTCACCGATACCTCTTTTCTTGCAGCCCATATACCCTCCGTCGACCGATCAGACGGTTTATCCGTATTATTCATGTCACGATGTTCTGCTGCAGAATGTTACAATGCTATTTGTACATGACGAATGCCCGAGTGTGATGAGAACAGCCAGATCCTAAGGAATATCGTAACGGAGACTACAGAATTGAGTAAAGTAAGGTGAGCCCTCTATGCCTGTCCGATGGCGTTACTGATATGCTCGACACAAGGTACGTCAACCTGCAACCGCACAAGCAGCGACTCCAGCACATGGCCGTCCATCTCGCCTTCGACGCGAACACGTTTCACCGGATACCCCGCCTCAGCGCGCGCCTCGACCGCGCGCAGTACTCGGACCTCTTCGGCCTGGGCTCGAGCGCGTCGGGCAGCCTGAAGGCCGGGGATAACCTCACCGACGTTCACCGCAAGATACGCCAGCCTTGGCAAGAATACTTCGGGTTCGGCGTCGGCCAGTGTGCCCATCAATTCTTCGGTGGGCGCGCATGCCAAAGAGCGCAGCGAGTCGAAGGAGGAAAGGCACTCCGACCACTCGGTCGAAGAAGGCTCCGCGCTCGCTCGGGGCAGGAGCTCGAGGGCGCGGACTTGTCGCGCGTGGGCGCGGAGGTCGCGCACCGAGCCCCGCAGCAGGCGGCGGAAGACTGTCCCCGGCTCTCCGTCCGCAAACTGGTCCCACGCCCGTCCAGCGAAGGTCGCGACGAGCCCGGGTCCCACGGGCCGAGTCTGCCATTGTATACCGCCCAGCGGCGGGCTTGTGGCGTGTGCGGCGTGAGTTGGCGTCTCGGGAGGGATGGGTAAGAACTTGAGCTTCAGGAAGTAGTCGGCGTGCGATAAGGACAGCGCAGTATTCTGGCCGTACGCGAGAATACGGCGGAACTGGTGCGAGAGGCCTTCGAGGGCGGCAGTCCCTCCTAGAGAATCGTCGACGAGCTCCGCCTCGAAGTGCAGCTCCGGAGAACCGACGATAAGGCCTGCGAGCGCGAACACGAGCTGAGCTTCGTCTTTGACAGCAAGGTGCGTGAGATGCGGCAACACGATGCGCGGCGCCGTCGCGAGCGACTCGTCCAATAGGCCATCGCTCAATGTATGGGACAGTTCCACGCTTCGCAGCTGTGGCGAAGCGCGCAAGCCGGCAAGAAGAGTTGCCGCCGGTAGGCGCGCGTCTGGTTTGGGCTGCCAGGAGAGTTTAAGGTGTGTGAGCGAAGGTAGCTCAAACGGGAAGAAGGTATTGATGAGGGTGAGGTGTTGTAGGCGCGGGGCGGACATCGGCGGCTGACTGCTCGCACCGCTGTTGAACAGCAGAGCGCCGTTCAGCGGCTCATAGACGATTTTCGCATGCGTGAGCTGCGGTACGGGTTCGGTGCATAGGCTGCGCACGACGTCGGTGAATGCGTCGAGAGTTAAGGCGGAGCGCTGGGTCGAGAGGTCCAGGGTCGCCGTGCGAGGTAAAACCTCATGCAGGAGCTCGAAAGATTGCGGGCGCAGATAGAGCCTGTCCATGCGAAGCGGTGCCGCTCTCGTACGCTCGAGGATGGCATGTACGGCAACGGGTTGAGGGAAAGTGAACACATGGCGCGACCAGAGGGACGGCAGCGACAGGAGGATCCGTCTCCACTGACGGCAGATATGCGAGGCCTTTATGAAGCCAAGATCCAAGTGGGTGCCCTCGTAGTCCTTGCGCATGACCCTCGGCGGGTCGCATTCGGCCAGGTGCTCGAAAACGACGGCGAGGACGTCGTCGTTGAGTCTGGAGGCTATGCCGAGCTGTCAGTCTCCTACCGTAATATAATGGGGCAATCGCAGACTGACTGCACGTCGATTAGCATGTACTCGAGGGTGACGGTCAGAATATGCACACCCTGTCATCGAGTGTGTAGGTATACGTGTAGATTGAACGTGGATAACAGAAGCGTCAGAGCTGGCGTTATCGGGTAGCAGGAGGATCCCTGCAGTACGAGTGGAGATAGCGAAGAGATGCTCTTGCTCAAAGCGGCCATGCTTCTTATATATCACCTCGCATTAGGCTCGCGGCGTGCGCTGAGTGGCTCGGAGTGTGGGGTGGGAGTCCGGGCAGGGGCGCCAAACTACGTAGGCGCCTCGGCATTCGATTTCTTCATTGTCGGTACCTTCGGGATATCACGTGTCCGATTAAACTAGGTCCCATACTTGGCTACTCGGCCTTTCTCCGCTCCTCATTCAGCGCTCAGAGTGGCCCGAACTTGTTAGCACGAGGCTCACTCACTGCTCCCCGACCCCCATGGATCCCGAGCGCGTTCGCCCGCGGATTCAACAAAACATGACGTAGGCGCCGCCGAGACAGGTACTGTGCTTTCGACGCATCTTATGCGCACACTCGCTACGCACTGGCGTCTACGTTCTTTCACCCACAGCGAGCGGTGATTCTGCACAGTGGACCGCGCGTCGCCGAGCGCTTAGCGATAAGCATCGTGCGATGGGGCGACATGGAGGCGAGAAGCAATGTAGAGTAGTCGCCGACAATTCAACTTCTTCCAACCGAACAAGCTTTTACGATTGGGCAAACGTAACGCGACCGACAACCCTGTCCAATTGTCGAGTGCTGGTTCCTGTTCGGGAATCGCCGCCTAGGCGCTCTACGAAGCGCCCGAACAACTCACGTCTACTGCGATGGTCGCCGAATCACAGAAGATGTAAGATCGGGCCTGCGAGAACAGTTGGCAGGCAAGGCATCGCGCCCGCTCACGAGCGTAGCCGAGCAATGAAATACAGTCGCCGTCAACGCAGTACGCCGCCGCCGCCGCCAGCTATGACGATGAGTAGCGAAGCGGGTAAGACGGGGACCAATCTGGGTTGAATGAGTAACTGGGCTTATGGGCGCGGGTGACGCCGAGTATGAACAACGCAGTAAGCGGTAAGCAGAGCGCACAGGCAAATTCAGGCGACGACGGAGCGTTCGCTCCTGAGCGTCTCTGTTAACCGCCTACTACTTTCCGAAGAAGTTCTTCTCCCTTGCCCTCACCGTTTCATCACACTTGAAGCTATGTACCAATTGGCTACCAGGCTGAACAGTCGACCGAGACCGAGATGGACAAGTAACATCACACTACTGATTAGATATCAGGACGGCCAGACCAGTACATGGATCACAGGTCCGGGAATCAAAGCCCCTGCGAGGGGCTGCCACCATCTGCCATGTCAATGATTGCAGGCCGGGCTCTCGGGAGTGACTGCCGGAGGAGCCCGAGTCTTCCCTCGGAGGAGGCTGAGGGTTACAAGGTCATGACGAGTCGAAGCTGAATGAAATCGTTGAAGAATACACGTCCACGATCGAGACCGGGGAAGACGGGACGAAGCACGCGCTGTACGACTCGGACGAAGCGAACCTCCCCACCATGTAGCCCGCAACGCCCCAACGTCTCGATCATGCTTCCAGTGTTCTCAAGCCCCTGTGGAGATCGAAAGTGTATACGGGACAATGCGCGAGCAGTAAGAAATTCAGGCGCTTGCAGGTTGTCAACATCCCGTCATGTCAGGCGAGGCCGGGCTCCTTGACGGCCAATAACTGATCGCCTGAGTTCAACGCATACGGCCTCTCGTTCCTCGGAGGTAGATGTTGTACATCGGAGTGGAAGGGTTTCACGAGCATATGTAGTAAGACGAACCCGATTCGCATGCGTGGCATGCGTCCGCGGTCTTGAATACCGGAGGAGACGGGGCGAAGCCTGCATGCGACAACCCCAATGTTCCAATTCAATCATGCTTTACAGCGTTCTCAGGTGCTTGTGTACGTCGCACTGAAGGACACGACTGAGAGTCTGAGATGAATCAGCGTACCTCGAGAGTGTGTAAGGCGCTTGTATATAGTTCGTCATCATCCTGCCATGGTCGAGACTCGAGGCTCGACGGCCAACCACGACCGCGACTGAGGACCGGGTTTCAACGGCGACCTCTTCTCGGTCTTCGGAGGCGAGTACACCTCAAGGCAAAAGGGCTGTACGCCGAACCTGAATTGTATGCATGGTACTCATCCACAATCATGACCGGAGGTGCGGGACGAACAAGCGTTCACTTTGGCATCACAACATTCTCACGCTCTCGACAAACTTGAGATGAATCAGCATTTTTGTACGCGGGTACCGCCGAGCAAGAATCAAACAAGTATACTTCAGACACATCAACCGAGTCAGTCAGATGAGCCAAACCTGAGTGAGATTATTTGAAGAATACACGAGACCGGGGGAGGTGGGATGAAGCACACGCTCAGCAGCCTATCCAGCAACATCTCAACTGAATCATGCTGCCCGGCGTTCTCAGGTCTCTGTGTAGAGCTGAGGACCGGGTTTCAACGGCGACTGACTCTCGGAGAAGTCCAAGGGCTGCACGATCACAGCGAGCCGAACCTGAACCGCAGGCGTAGTATACCTCCACGATCGAGACCGGAGATGCGGGACGAAACGCATGGCGCCTGCGACAAGCGTTCACTTCAGCAACTCAACATTTGACGTTCCCAGACCTCTGCAAAGCCCGTCGACACGAAAGCATATACTTCAGATGAATCAGCAATTCTTGTACACGGGTAACGCCGAGCAGAGAGCAAAACAAATACACAACCATTCACATCAATCCCAATCCCTTCAACCCTCCAAGCCCTAAATCTTCAGCTTCTCCTCAAAAAACCCCAACAGCCCATGCGCCTCCGCATCCTCCTCGTCCAGCCCCCCCACGCTCCCCCCTCCCCTCCTCATGCTCATCTTCATACTCGTATCCGCATACCACCCGCTCAGCCGAATCCGCATCAGCTCGTCCCACACGACCGTCGGGCTCCCCTCGCTCCGCCGCAAGAACGCGCGGATGTGCTGCAGCCAGTTCTTGATCAGACTAAACTGCGCGCTCGACGCGTCGGTCTGTTTTCGCCGCACCCCACCGGAGGAAGAGGAGGAGGAGGAGGGGGGCGAGGTATAGTGCGGGCCCGCGTACAGCCACAGGTGGTCGTTCTTCCCCAGCACGCTCTCGCCTGCTCTAGCGATCTGGGGACTATCGAAGATCGACGGCGGCGTCTGCCCGCTCGAGCTCTGCGTCGAGCTCGTGCCCGCAAAGCTATCGAACGGCGAGTACGGCGAGCTCAGGTCCGTCGTGGATGGGCTAGACGTCGCCTGTCTTGACCCAGGTTTCTCTGGGGCTCCTGGGGGAGGCTCGAGCGCGAACGGCGGCAGCCCCTCCTGGAACGCGAGCAGCAACAGCTGGCCCAGCCAGTAAAACGGCAGCGGGTCCGCGCTGTACGTCGCGTGTTTCTGCTCCGGCTGCGGCAGCGCGCCGTTCGCCGCGGGCGCGCGGGGGGCCTCGGGGTTGAGCAGCCAGAGCTTGAGCCACTTGTGCAGCGCGAGCTGCATCGCGAAGAGCTGCGGGCTCACTTCCTCTTCACCCTCATCTGTAAAGGAGGAGGAGGGTGTGGGGGGTTTGGGCCGGTTCGCGGGCGAGTCGGCCGCGGTGCAGCGCCGGAAGAGTTCGCCGAGCAGGCCGTGGAGCAGTATAAAGTGCCCAAAGGGCGGGATCGCGGGGATCGCGGACAGCGCGTCGGTGACCCCATCGGGGAGCTGCCCGCCCTCGAGCCCCATCGCCGCGAACCCGTGCAGCATCGGTACCCCCAAAAGTCGTTGGGATATGGTGCCGTACGGCGACTCGGCGAGGAGCGCCTGGGACCACGCGAACGCGTCGGGCGCCTCCCAGAGCGACTCTTCGCAGGGGAGGCGCAGGGATACTTCGTCGGGCGCGAAGGAGGCGGGGAGCGCGAAGAAGATGCGGTGCGATTGGTCGTGCGTGTAGGCGAGGAAGCAGCAGCTGGAGGGGAAGGAGCGGTGTGAGCGGATTGAGGGGTCGAAGGAGAGGACAGGGGACGTACCGCTTGATCGCTTCGTGCACCGTCCAGTCGCGCCAGGCGAGGTCGAGCGCGTCGACGTCCGGGATCGGGAACTGGGGCGCGCGCCACATCGAGCTGCGCTCGAGGATGCGATTTTGTCGGATCATCTGGGGCAGACAAAGTCAATACTGTGATAGATATATGATATGAGGGAGGGAGAACGTACTAGTACGAGCATGCCGTGGTAGATGTTCGACGAGGCGCGCAATTGCGGGTTCTGGTGGAAGAGCCCGATGGTCTGTAGGAGGATGAGCGTCATGATGATGTGCATCTGGTGCTTTGGGTTCTCCGACGGCCGTGACTGCAAACACCACATATCAGCATACATAGAACGTAAAAAGCAGAGAAAGAAAAAGCATACGAATTCAATGACGAGCGTCTCCCGCGAACTCTCCAGCGTCCTCTGCACAAACGCGTCCGCGACCCTCGTCTTCGCAAACAGCGCCCCGCACGCCTGCATCGTCTTCAACAGAATCGGCGGCTTCAGGTCCACGCGCAGCGTCGGCAGATGTATAACGGGGATCTGCGGCAAAAACGCCGTCAGGAATATGTGCAGGTAATGCTGCAGCTCCTCCGGCGACGGGTGTGGGATCGCCTCGTCGCCTAGAAGTGGGGGCGGGGGCCGGAGCACGGAGTTGAGCTCGTCTTGGGTGTAGGTTGCGCGGACGGTGCCCGGGAGGATGTTCTCGATCTCGGAGTGCAGGCTGTAGCGCTGCGGGCACTTGTGCGGCGCCTCCATGAGCGGGTCGGGCTCGGGCTCGGGGTAGGTGGTGTTCATCATGTCGTTCAGCAGCTGCTGATCGAACCCTTGGCTCGCGTCCTGCGCGTCGCCCTGTGCAGCTTGCCCGTTGAAATCTTGCATGCCCTCCAGACCGTTGAATAGCCCCTGGAGCGACCCTTGCTCGTTCATCGTCATGTCCGTCGGGGGCGCGACGAACGGCGGCGCCGAGCCGGCCGGCATGGACGCCATGCTGCTATCGGGCTGCATCGACGACCCGTCGCGGTGGAAGACGTCGCGGAAGAAGGGCTCGAACATGTTGCTCGAGAACGAGCCGAGGCCCGCGGGGTTCGTCGGCGCGGCGATATCGGACGGCACGAAGGACGTGAACGCGCGATTGTCGAACGCGGCGAAGGACGGCATCGAGTTGACGGTGCTCGCGGCGTCGTTGATCGTCGGCAGCGACATCGCGCCTCCCCCACGCGGGCCGAGGTCGGCGTGCAGCCCGAGGAAGGACGCGAGGTTGGACTCTGAGAGCTGCGGGCCGAACGCGCTGCTGGACTCTTCGATCAAACTCAGCTCGGGGAAGGCCGAGTTGTGCATGTCGCCGGAGAGGGAGAGCTGGGAGGGCACGAAGCCCGCGCTCGAGTCGAGGTTCGCGATGCCGGGCGGGCCCATGCTGCGCGAGGGCCCCGGCGCGGCGGCGTCGTCGGGGTTCTCGAGCGGGTAGACGCACTCGCGCGAGCGCGCTTTGCATTTCGAGCACGGCGCGCGCAGGTCGCATTTCACTTTCAGCGCCGCGCACGCCTGGCACGACCGTCGGCGCGACCGGCTCGTGTGTCCGTTCGAGCTGCGGGGGGATCTGGTCAGTAGGGCTCCGAGCGATAAGGACGGCGAGGGGCTGGATGGGGAGGACGATGACAAAGGGACTCACGAATCGCCACAGCTCTTTTTATGCCTGGCCAGGAGATCGCTACGCGTGAACTGCGATCCGCATGCCTATTCGACTCCATCCATGAGTATTACACCTTCTCCTGTGTATCATACACACACACCTCGCACTTGTACAGCCTCTCGTTCGTATCTGCCACAGATTGAGTACGGGCGATAGAGAGAGATCGAGCGAGGACGCACGGTTGCGCAAATGCCTGTTCAGATGCGTCGTCCTGGTGAACTTCGCGACGCAGAACGGGCACTGCTTCGTCTGCGGCAGTTGGGGCACGTTCCCCTTGTGCGCCCGCATCCGCGACACCGTCCCGTCCTTCTTGTACTCCACTACCCTCCCCCCATTATTGCTCTTGTCTCCAGATCCAGACCCGGATGCTGTGTTGTCGGCCATAGTGATGTTGTATGTTTGGGAGTAGGTGCAGATGCGAGGTGGTGGTTGGGAACAAAGGAGAGGAGGATGCGACAAGTACTTCCGCACTGTGTGATGCCGCGTTGACGCACTCACTTTGCCGACCCTCATTTGATCTCGCAGACTAGCGCCCCCTCTTGGCGCCTGGGAGTCTGGAATTCCGCCTTCCGCTCCTTTCTCGATTCTTCGCTCACCCTTCCTCGTTCTCGCCTTTGTATGAAAGCTCTCTATGCTGCTACGATAGCTATACAGATGGAATAGGACGAAGCCTGGAGCACAGCGCACGCTGGCAATCGCTGAGGCAATTACGCACACCAGTCGCTGACCAGACTCTCATTAGTCGAGTCACAGCCCCGGTCAGTCCGGTCTCGCGCGGTGGATCCGGTACCGAGACGCTCTTATGTAGTCCCACCCCAACTATCGACTCGACTGGGAGCGAGCACTCGAGTATAGCGCGCAGTAAACGCTTCAGCGACCCTATACGGGGCTGCGGTAGGCGTATGCTTGTAAAGCATCGCGTCTACTGGCTCGAGGCGCGCACATACCCTCGGGCTTGCCTCGGGCCCAGCGGTGCATCGAAATATCGTAGCTTGAAATTGCTGCGTAGATCTATGCAATTCATGATGCATGATGCCTCCTTGCAGAGGCTCTACCACGAGCTCTCCCTACGCTACGAAGACCGGAATCCAGCCGTCAAGAGGTTGAGCGCTGAAGTTAGCCTGTAAGGTAACGATATCGCGGCCGCCGAAGAACCAGCGAGCGAGCGAGCGAGCGCTCGAGCTTGCGCCTCGTCGGATGTACCGACCATCGCACGACCATCGATACCGTACGACTTCTGCCTCTACTTCGCAACCTGTAGACGATCTGGGAGGCGTAGCGCCTCTCGAGAAGATACTGTATCCTGATTTCGGATGTCCGGGTCTCTTCTGATCTTTGGCCTCGAGGATGAAGTACAATTCAATAGCTACGAACTTCTATCAGGCTGATCAGCGACCGTGTGCGCGTCGAAGAAAGGAGTCGAAGAAAGGAAGAGAGACAAGATCCGGCGCAGTTCATTGAGTAGCGCTGTGATCTGCAGGCGAAGGTCCAGTGCGATATAAGCGGACGATGCGGGGTGTCGCTTTGTAGAGATCTTTGTGGGTGAAGCGTGACGACTGAGTGTCGCGTACGGGTCAGCCGTCGGCCTCGTCCTGCGAGCATTGGGTGTCCACTCGACCGTCATTGCCTACTTTCATGATCTGTGCGAGTCTTTGAACCTACGTCCAGGGTGAAGCCAACAGCGCCAACACCATCCATCGAGCTTGCACATCTTCCGCAAGCAAGCAGACGCAGATCCCCCGCGTATATTCCGCAAACGGAACGCACCGGAGTACAATACGCCACTTTTGCGGCCCTGTAGCATAGTACTCAAAAGTACCTGGCCAAACAAGCGCAGTCACGAACCCTAGAAGACGAGCGTCAGTCGGAGTCTCAAATACGGAAAGAGTCTTTCCGCTTGAGTTCGCCACAATCAACGCACTCAAACGCGTACTCCTCAAGCTCAAGCTCAACGGACTCAAGAGAGAGCCGATGCAATGTAAAGTGACCATTCTTGAGAGGTGGTTTGATTCACAGGTCAGTGTACGGGAGCTCGGTTGAGCTGAGACGGCGCGGGCTGCAGGGGATGATGGTGGCTGAAGCGCCAGGGTTTGACCGGCCATCGTACGGCGAAGGGTGACAGGAATAGCCTCGACAAGACGACCGAGCCAAAGGCGCACAGAGACATGCAAGAGGAGCGATCCTCGTACCGCACCCTTGGGCGCGTGAGCGCGGTAGCGTCTCGACACCCGGAGCGCGTCACCCGCGGTGTCCTCGGCCAACCGTTCATTCTGCAACCCAAGCAGTGCAACCCGGTCATCAAGGACATCTCATTGAATGCCACGAAGGGTCCAAGACCTCGCCGTGACGCCCAAATGCTCGTCACTGCCGAGTCTAACAAGCGCATCTCGGTCAAGCAATGCACAGAGAAAATAGACATTCGCCGCCGGTGGCGTTGCGCGGCCCGCGAAACGCGAAGAGCTTATACCGGTCTGCATCAATGCGGGATGACGAGGGCAATCCTGGGACAGCGCACGTATCCGGGAAGGGCATTGCCCGGAAGGCAAGGGCGAATGGCCCGAAGTTCGCGCCGCCGGTGGCTCGTGGGCGCTCGTTGGGTGCGCCACACGGTCTTTCCGGTACGACGCCGTCCGAAAGACAGAAAGCAGGCGCCGAGTGGCACAGTGATGACGACGGAACATCCATTGATTATATTCGCAAAGCATACGCTATGTGCTGCCCGCACTCTCGAACGACGAGCGGACCTGCTCGTACACCCTCCTCTCCCACGTAACGAGATTGACCCTCCTGGCAACTTCTATCCTGAGCTCGTCCGTCGAGTTCAAGAGCGTGTGCAAGTACGCGAACGCTAGCGCGTCGAGGGCCGTCGGTTCACTATACAAAAGCCATAAGTTGATGAAAGAGCAATGAAGGAGAGTACGAAGACGTACGCAGAGCCCAAGAACCACCTATCCGTCCCCAACCTCTCGCTCAGCGCCGCAACAGCCTCATGATACCTCGCATGAACAGCCCCAACCGGCACCCTCCTCCCAAACGGCTGCACCACGCTCAACAGCCCCGACAGCGGCGCCGGCGGCGGACTGAGCACCTTCTCCGCGCCCTGCGGCTCGTGCGCGAACGGCACCTGCAGGAGCGTGTGCAGGAGGAATGACGGGGAAGGTTGCGCGAGTGTGAGCGCTGCGTGGACGTCGCCCTCGAGCAGCGCGATCCAGGCTCGGCTCTCGTCGCGCGCAGAGGCGTCTGTGTATCCCTCGAACTCGCCTAGCTCGCCCTTGGCGTTTTCGATTGTCCATCCCGGGATGTTATGCGCGGCCAGTAGTTCGCCGTCTCCGTCTTTCGCGAGCGTGCTGGGTACGGCGAGACACGGCAAGCGCCCGCCCAACGCGCCGGACGGGTCGACGTCCCATCTGACTTGAGCGTGCACACCCCTCAGCGCCAGATGCGCCTGCCACTTCAGACACTCCACGTCCGCGCTCAGAAAGTCAGGCTTTGTGTCGGGTGTGGTCGATAAGGGCGGGATTATCCAGAGCGTGGGGGCGGTGACGGGTCGTTTGTGCGGGACGGAGGCGGGTGGGTAGGTTACGAGTGGGAAGGGCGAGATTAGTTTGTGGAAGAGCGTGGGGAGGGAGGGGAGCGTGTAGCCTGAGCCCGCTACTGGGGAGGCGGTCGTCGTCATGGTTGTTTGTGGAGAGCGCGTCGCTGGGAGAGAAGGTCGTGGAGGCGCGGTGGATCAACATGCGTACACATGCTTCGACGCGTCGCGACGCGCTCTTCCCGCGCCTTGAGCTCGAACCACCATCACAAGCTGGAGATGTCGTCCGTTTTGCCCAGCCTTTCCTTGGTTCCGCGCAACCATAAAGGACCAAATGAGAGTTTGTGAAGCGCATGCAGGACCGAATGTAACGTGCTTGTAACCTGTCAATGGCAGTTGTGGCACCGGTCCTCGAGATCCGAAGTTTGGTCCTTTGTGCCCCCTGTCGGTCACCCACAATGCCACCAGTCCCCTTGCGTCTTTGTCCAGTTCTTGTAGCCTGTTTGAGTATAAGACTTATATAGCCAGCCTTCTTAGGTTCTTGCTCTTGCCGCCCACGTTCTCCCCGCTCATCTGCTAGTCTCGTCTCCGCTGCTCAACAACCGTCCATCTCGATCCGGTATCGAGATTGCAGCCATCTACGTCTTCCTCACTCACATATGCAAAACACCATGTACTCTCCGCGCTCCATCCTCGGCTCCTCCCGCTCTCCCAACATCGCCTCGCCTGCGAGCCAGGTCTGGCCTTACACTAACACATACTCAGCTCTCAACCCCATAACCAAGCCCACTTTTATTAACACTAATAACCACTACACACGTAAGCTCTACCATTCAAATCTTCTGATCGTCGCCAATCTCACGTGCAAACCACAGCGCGCGGTAAAGAAAATCGCCCAGCCATACCCCATCAAACCACCACTCCCAAACCAACCACCGCTCCCACACAGGGCGTCCAGAGTCTATATAACCCACTCCTAGACTACGACTCGGACAACAGCGTCTCAAACTACCCTCCTCGTGTCCACGCAATGTCTACTATGAACTACGATCAACGCGTACAACAGGAGATGTCGAGGCATGAATGCTTGCTCGTTCGCATTGGGCGCATCCGGCCTCCGCCGCTGCCTCGCGTTACTACGCCGAAGCCCGCTTTGCAGTACCAGTACCAGTATCCGTCTCAGCCTCAGTACTCGCCTCAGCCTCAGTACCCGCCTCAGCCTCAGTACCCACCTCAGTACTCTTCTCAGTACGCTCAAGGTGGCTGGCCTACATCATACACGCCCGGCGCACCGCTCCCAGTGCCGGCATCTGCGTCCTCATGGGCTCATACCCCGCCTCAGCCGGCGCCACCGACATACCTCCCCTTCCCCGTCCCCATCGGCTACTTCCACGCCAACAACATCAACACCATCCAACCCACCCACCACATCAACGCCATCCAACCCACCCCCACCACCACGCACACCACCGACCAAGCCTCCTGGATCCGCACAATGGACGAACTCGACAAACAGCACCTCCGAGACGTCTCCTCCGACTACAGGTACTGGCGCGCCGAGCAGTTCCAGGCGCGCGCGGTGGTGGCGTATGAGGAGAAGAGGATGAAGAGGGAGAGGGAGGAGGCGCATAGGGAGGAGCTGAGGAGGATATTCAATGGGGAGCTGCCGGGCGCACTGGTCAAGCCTAAGAAGGAGTCTAGGGAGGAGCCGGCTCATCAGCGCGCTGCTGAGGGGCAGACGATGGAGGGGCTTTCTCCAAATGAACCCGGCGCGGGGTATGAGCGCGAGCTGGTGCAGGTGTATATGATCCCGACGCCCGCGGAGAAGTACTCGTATGTGTCCCGAGGCCCGTCCCCGACGCCGCGATATTCTTCCTCTTCGTCGTCGTCCGATGCCGAGGGAACGCTCGCCAACACATCCCTGCCGTACTCCGACATCAGCGCCTCGCCGACCATCAACACCCCTCCCTCACCAAAGGTCTTCCCACCAGTTAAACGCCTCTTGGACACCACCAACAATTCGCCCAACGATACCTTCCCGTCCATCTACCCCTCCCTTGACATATTCACCGCCCCCTCGGTTTACGAATCGCGCCGCGAGGAATTCAGGAAGCACATGATCGAGCTGTTCGCTGCGCGTACGCGCCAGGTTGGGCCGACGTGCGACGATGTGGATCGGGCGGAGTATAGCGATGAGGGGTGCGAGACGGAGAGCGACGAGGAAGGTTGTGGTGGAGGGAAGGGGTGGGCGGACGATGAGCTTACGGAGGACGATGTCAGTTTTGAAGGAGGCTTTGTTGACTGCGATTGACTTCTTGTGCACCGACGTGGGGAATTAGAGGTGTGGTATTGTTGTACAGATATAGTATACATTCATACTCGTCAATCCAAATGTCCTTCGTCCCTCTCAATGTACATTACGAGCGATCCTCCGAATCAAACCATGCGTACATTCTCCCGCGCATGCTGGTCCCTCTCCGGCACAGCGTCCCGATCCGCCTCAACAGTGCTACTCCGCTCCTGATCGAACTTATCCTGCGCCGCGGCAGGCTGGTCTCTCCCGCCATCAACATTACTCGGCTTGCTCGGCGTAGGCGCATCACCGCTCTGCGCGCCCTCATCAGGGAACAGATCCTTATCCGCCTCCTCGCGCTCCTTCCGCGCGAGCTGGCCCGTGCGCATATCGTGCCCGTGCTGGACGAGGGACGGGTCGTGCTTGACTTTGCCTATCACCTCCTCTTTCAGGCCGGAGACTTTCGTGCCGGTGGACTGTTCGCCGAAGTCAGTCTACATATAGGAGCGCGTCGTCGTGAGCGAAGGTCGTGTCGGCGCGCGCGGTGGATCAACACGCGTACACGTGCTTCGACGCGTCGCGACGCGCTGTTCCCGCGCCTTGAGCTCGAACCACCATCACAAGCTGGAGATGCCGTCCGTTACGCCTAGCCTTTCCTTGGTACCGCGCTCGCTACCATAAAAGACTGAATGCGAGTTTGTGAAGCGCACGCAGGAATGAATGTAACGTGATTGTAGCCTGCAGTTGTGGCACCGGCCCTCGAGATCCGAACGTTGAGCCTCTGTGCCCGCTGCCCGTTACCCACAATGTCACCGGTCGCCTGTGTCTTTGTTTAGCTCTTGTAGCCTTTCGGTGTATGCGATATAGACTGCCATCTGTGCAGAGCACTTGCACTTGCCGCCCACGTTCTCCCCGCTCATCCTCTACTCATCTCACGTCTGCTGTCATCTCCGCTACTGAACAACCGTCCATCTCGATCCGGTATCAAGGTTACACATAGCTGATCTGCGTCTCTCTCACACTTAAGACACTATGTACTCTTCACGCTCTATTCTCGGCTCCTCTCGCTCTCCCAACATCGCCACGCCTGCCAGCCAGGTCCGGCCCTACGCAAACGCATACACAGCGCATAACCAAGCCAATCCTTCCTAACACCAACAACCACTACGCACGTAAGCTCTATTTTGAACTCTGCTTCTCTACGCCAAGCTCACGTGCCAACCACAGCGGGCGGCAAAGAAAATCGCCCAGCCATACCCCATCAAACCACCACTCACAAGCAAACCACCTCTCCCACACAGCGCGTCCCGAGCCTATATAACCCACTCCTGGACTACGACTCCGATAACAGCGTCTCTGACTCCCCTCGCACTCGTACACACGCAATGTCTACTATGAACTACGATCAACG
The DNA here is from genome assembly GCA_900536885.1 of Peniophora sp. CBMAI 1063. Taxonomy (NCBI): domain Eukaryota; kingdom Fungi; phylum Basidiomycota; class Agaricomycetes; order Russulales; family Peniophoraceae; genus Peniophora; species Peniophora sp. CBMAI 1063. The sequence continues at coordinate 58,797 of UWZB01000136.1, forward strand.
CGTGCAACAGGAGATGGCGAGGCATGAGTGTATGCTCGTTCGCATTGGGCGCATCCGGCGTCCGCTGCCGCGGCGCGTTACTACGCCGAAGCCCGCTTTGCAGTACCAGTACCAGTATACGCCTCAGCCTCAGCCTCAGTATCCGTCTCAGCCTCAGTACCCTCCTCAGCCTCAGTACCCACCTCAGTACTCTTCTCAATACGCTGAACGTGGTTGGCCTACGTCTTACACACCCGGCGCGCCGCTTCCTGTACCGGCACCAGCGCCTTCATGGGCCCATACCCCACCGCCGCCGGGGCCACCAACGTACCTCCCCTTCCCCGTCCCCATCGGCTACTTCCACGCCAACAACATCAACACCATCCAACCCGTCCAACCCACATACCCCACGACCACCACCGACCAAGCCTCCTGGATCCGCACGATGGACGAACTCGACAACCAGCACCTCCGAGACGTCTCCTCCGACTACCGGTCCTGGCGCGCTGAGCAGTTCCGGGCGCGCTTCCTTGCGATGGAGCAAGAGAGGAGGATGAAGAGGGAGAGGGAGGAGGCGCATAGGGAGGAGCTGAGGGCTATTTTAGGGGGGGTGTTGCCGGGCGCTTTGATCAAGAAGAAGGACGAGGAGCAGGAGGGGGAGGGGGAGGGGGAGG